>JAVYIG010007165.1:0-106165 GCA_035222895.1 Strongylocentrotus droebachiensis | reverse complement strand
TGGGGGGGGGGTGGAGGAAATCATATGAAAATCATTCTCTTTCTCTTTTCTTCCCGTGCTTTGTCTCCCCTGTTATCATGATCTAATGTATCCAAAGTTTGAAACAAATGGGAAAGTTGTCTGCCACTACAGAGACACAGAGACGTTACTGATTCAGCCGACTTGTAGAGCCCATCTTATAGTAATTAAACTTTTAAAAATTCATAACTTTTCACTTTTCATACCACCTTTCAAGGTTAGATTTCCCTTTAAAGCCATTTTCTTCACGTCAGACTGTGATCATGATATAGAACATGCATGTACCATATGAACTAATGTATCCCGCAAGTACAATCAGTTTCCTAAGCACATACATGTAGAGGAGGGATTAAGAGAGGGGCAGGATAATCCTCTTCCAATCCTCAGCTTATCCCATCATGGATAATGAAGATCATGGATGAAAGGTGAATGGGAGTTTGAGGCTTTTAGTCAGTAAAGAGCATCAATGTTGAAACCTCATTCGTGAACAATCACTTATGCTTCATAACACTTTAAAATCTTTAAAGAGGAAAAAGGGGGTGTTTTGTTAAATCCTATTATGTTGTAGGTTCTTGGGGGGGGGGGGAACCCTCTTTTTTTCATTGCATGTTATATGTTGGCCCACATCGTCATAACATTGTGCTTGTACAGTATCTACATAGTTTATGAACCTATCTGATTCATAGGCTGATATTTAAAATTATACAAAAACTACAACTACCTATGGAAAAATGTACATGTATGATGCACAGACATGTGTGATCTTGAATGTCATGACAAAAAGCAACAATTCTGAATGATTCAAGTGATCAACTTCTCAGTTTGCTTGCTGTTTAAACTATGGAAGCAATAGTTTCACAATGAATAATGAAGGGCATTTGATTGGAGGTTTTGTCTTAATAATTGTCATTGATTTACAAAAAAAGGTAGGCCCCCTTTTGCTCAGATGCAATCAATGAAATACCTGATGATGGGTGGAACTGTATCAATAGATTTCTTGTGGATTGGTCAATGGATTTCTCCCTCCCCCCCCCCCCCCTCCTTCTATCTCCCCCATCCCCCCTCTCTTTATCTCTCTCTCTTCCCCTTCTTTTCCCCCTTCTGTCTCCTCTTCTATTATCCAACCTCTCTCTCTCTCTTTCTCCTCCTCACCATAATTTGTTCCTTCAGTATGTTGTATTTATATCACTTCTTAGGGGGAAAATAGGATTGTTCTTGATTTTTTTTTGATGAACAATGCTTCATAATTGATGTAAGGACTGCCCTGGATATGAAGAGGCCAAATAGATGAAAATGGGGCAGTGATCTCATCTAATTCTAAACAATGTCTCCATCAAGTCTTGCAGTAGAGCCAGAGATTTTTATCTTTAAGGGTCACCATTTGTATAAATTTTCTTGCCACATCCTTTACATTTACTATGACAGTGATAATTTCTGGATTTTGTATTGGACTTGTTTCATTGATATCTGAATGGATGTTTCAGAAGTGCTCCTGGACACACATTATTCTTGTTTTTATTCTGCTACATACCAAATATAATTGTGAACTCCAGTGTATATATATATTTAATTCTAATGAATATAAGAACCACAAATAGCAACTTCATTTTTTTTTATTTGACAGGTATAGTGGTAGTCTTGACCATACAGTAGGCGTAGTTGTCCTCTCTTCCTGGTTTCCTTTTGAACATGGACTTGAAGATCAGAGTACAGTATGTTGAAATGTGTTTTATCAAGGTTTCTACAGATGACATCTCCAAGATTTGTATTTCCCATCCTGGCTTAGGCTGAGCAGTTGTCACAAATCGGTTGCTTTGTATTTTGAAGACCTGTCTGTTATGTTGACATCATGCATTGTTCAGATTTTCCTCCTTGTTCTGCCCTATCAGTGGTTTTAAGATTAATCATTGAGACTCAGTAAAGCTCACATGATTGACTTACAATAATGTGCAAGGAATTCATTTGCAGGATTAGATGAGCAGCACCCAAGCATTTTATCACCACTTTTCTGACTAGCTCTACATGAACTAAGCAGACATCAGTGAGGGATCTGTGGGGTTCGACGTGACTGATCTAGCATTAGCAATCAAGGATGTTGAGAGGGTATGTTCCTCAATAAACTGTTGATCTGCCTACAAGGTAACATGGACTAATTAAAGAGATTTGGAATGTCTTGGCTTAAGATGTGACCTATGAGTGTGCCTGTGACGCACTGGGATAGAGAAAGCTAAGGGAATTCTTATTTTCTGAAGGCGAGCACAGCCGAGCAGCAAGCGATTTGAAGATATCAGAAGATTTGTGGATGCGTGCTGGTGAAATGGTATAGGAATATATATGTAAAGTTTGATCAGTTGAACAAGTTCAACCAGGATTGGAACATGTTATGAAGAAGGAACATCAACAGTTTTGCTAAATCATATAGCCATACGATTGCAGCATTTGTTTCTTTAGTTTGGTTAAAACAGGACAGAGAAGTTTAAGAGATGTGTGTAAATGGAATTTATATTTAGTGGGCCAGAGATTGGTGTTTGACAATATGGCTGTTCAACTACAGACTTGTCCTCTTAGTGTGTATTGACGATAAGCATTGTGTACTTAGTTCTTAGGAGTCCATCTTTGGCATTGCTTGCCCCTGTGACTTGATCCAAGATGGAAGGATTACTATGTCTGTCCAAACCTGCCAAGGAATACGCTGAATTCCAGCTGAGTCCATCAGAGAACAACAATGGAGACACTGGTTCCGATGATGCTCCTCCCAAAGCCAGCCTCTCAGGAAAGCTGTCTTCCACATCGATGACCTCTGTCGGATCGATGTCGGCAGTGAGCAACGAGGATCTCAAGGACTTCCTGGAGCAGATGAAATGGCACATCAACAACAAGCTAGACAACACCAGGATAGAGATGGTGGAACTCAGGAAGAAAGTCAACTCTATCGATGAGAAACTGAAGATGGTCCTTGAAGAGAAGGAGGGGTCATGTGACCATGGTAACCAGGATGCTGAGAATGGAACATTGGAAACAGAGACTGATCAAGGTGATGGAGATGGAGGAGGAGGAGGAGGAGGAGGTGGTAGTTCTGGAGGTAATGGGAAGGGTGGTATACGCAGAGGAAGTGGTAGCCTTGCAAAGAGCATCAAAGGTGTCTTTATGAACAGTAATAATAACAAATGGACAGGCCTAGCAACGGAGGAGGGAATGGTAGCAAACCGGAAAAAACAGACCAACGGTGGACCTATCGCAGAAGAAGAAGAAAATGAGAAACGAAAGACAGTCACATTTGGACAAGATGTTGTTGTGAAAGAATTCCAAAGAGTGTTTAGTGGAAAGAAAAGATCTAAGAAGGGTCAGAAACTGATAGTGAGAGAGGAAGTGGTGGAAGAAGAAGATGAAGAAGAAGAAGCAGATGCAGCTGAGAGGATTGCGCTGGAAGATGAAAAGCAAAATAACATTCAAAAAGAAAATGGGAAAGCTAAAGATGAGGATATAGATGATTTTACAGATTCTGAAGAAGAGACAGAAAACAGAGAAGGTAATATTTCCTTTAATTTCAATTTTCCTCTATCCTTCTTCTATCACTTGTATTTTAATGATGACTTGTGACACACAGTTTTGCATCCCATGTTGCTAGTCACAGGGGGGAACATAGAAGCATGTGTCACAGTATGTTCTTGTTCCTTCATATAAATGACTAATCAGCATATATCTTTCTTCTAAGAATGATGGAACTTTACTTCTCTTAGGGTTTTTCCACATACATACACAAAACATGTACAGCTGTGTATCTTCCCACAATGAGGAAGCATTTATTTGAAATGCTATCATAATTAATACCGTATTTGCCGGCGATAAGGCCGCAGCGCCGTATAGGCCGCACCCCCGATTTTGACATAAAAAAAAAAAAAAAAGGACCTTCATTTAACAACTAGGTGCAGTTAAAGGCGCTTATTTGTGCTTGTAAACTTGTCACAAATAATAGTAACAATGTCGTTTTTAGAAGAATGTGTAAGATCATTAATGTGAATTAAAAACAATAGAGTACTAGGTCCTAGGATAGAACCTTGTGGTACACCATTTGTTATATAAACAAAAATTGAGGAATTATTATTATAAACTACATATTGAGATCTATTAGAAAGATTACTTTCAAACCAAGATGACAGACAAATTTTAGTGTTGTTGTAGTTTCCGAGTGGTGAGTCAACACACTGATTACTGAGCTGGGAGACATTGCCAGGCATAGCGCCATAAATCAAAACTAAAAAAAAAAAAAAAAAAACTGTGGCCTTTACGCCGGCAAATATGGTTGTCTTTTTCATCAGTAATATTCGAGAAACTTCACAATCTTAAAGATTGAAGAAACCTTGAGTGTGAAACAACATCTACAGGAATGAGATTTGGATGGGGTGAAAATGAGTATTACAGTATTAAAGAGAGAGAGAGAGAGAAAATGTGAAATAAAGAGTTATAATACAGCAATGCTAGCTTGAAATATATAAAACTCTGAATTTGTGAATTATACACATGTACATGTAGTCTTTTTGACACAGCGAACTTCAGAATATGAGTTCACCTTCTTTAAATCATTAATCTTCCAAATTATAAACATTTCCTTCCCTGTCAAGTCAATGACCAGTCAGGGTTGGTAAGGCTTTGAAATCTAGCTGTTTTATTGAAAGCACACCTAAGCCAGGGATTTAGAGATTTTCTGTCCTGAAATATATAATTTAATCATAACCTAATGAAAATCCATGGAGTCCTTTGGGAGAAGTGTATTAATTAAGGCAGTCTCTTTGGGTGTGATCACTCTCTACACCCCCGTATCAGTGTAGGTGGAAGAGTCCTGCAGTGTGTCAGTGAACTGGAGGGGATGCTAGCAATGTGCAGGAGGGGAAGGGTTCATGTGATGTGGAGGTGATGACACCTATGTCACAAGACATGGTTTTGAAAATTACACTACTGTGCAAACGAATCCAATCTAATCTAATTGAATCTAATCTGCCAAGAGTAAGAAAGGTTATTTATCTGGCATGTTATTTTTAACCTTTAATTGTACAGTATCTTTGATCATAGGTGTGAGCATTGCATAATAAATATGTCTACAAAAGTGTATTTACCAAGTCTAAATGTATTGCTGGCATTATATTTGAAGAATGGCAAATCTTGAGCTGATAGTGATTTTGATGTTTTTTTGTGTGTATGTTTGTCTGTTTGTTTGTTTGTATGTTTTATTGTTTGACTTACTCATAATGTAGATTGTGGAATCTGCCAAGAGTCAGAAAGGCATTGATTCATATTATTTTCAAATAATAACCTTTCAAGCTGTCGGAAGACGAGGGGGAAACAAATTCTGAAACATACACTCAAAACTTAGCATCAGTGGAGAGAAATGTTGTATTTTCTTCACATTTTGATTATGTGATGCAGTTTATCTTGTTACATTGTTACTCTGAAGAAATAATCCTTCATATTTCAATCAATCAAATGAATTTGAATTTTTTTACATCTATACATATTATACATTGATATGGTATAACAATTTATATAAGAAATTAAAAAAGAAGGTAATGAATAAAGAGCAAAACAACATTTAAAGGAAAATCAACCTTGATAGCAAACTACTCTAGAGGGAAGCAATATGTTCCTCTATACAACCCCATTATGAAACAATTATTTTCCATTATCATTCATCATTAAAAAAGGTTATGTAATTTCTGTACAGAGCCAATTGGAGAAGACCTTGTAAGATATGTCATGTTGTTGCGAATTTGTGTTTCACTTGTGACAATTTATAACATTCATAACTTTCCTACTTTTAATGAAATATTGCTCAAACTTTAACTTATTTTTTTCTGCAGTTTTTCTGCTTAGTATGAGTACTAGCTAATGATTAGAGTGGACTTCCCCTCTAAAGGGAAATCCTGCCTTGATAGCATACTACTCAGAAAGTAGAATAATCACAGAAGTAGACTGGTGAAAGTTTAAATGGATTTAAAAAGAAAAAGGTTATGAATTTTGTAAAGTTGTAATCACTAAAAGTATGGGCTCTTCAAATTAGCTGAATCAGAAAAGTCTTTGTGATTTAGTGGTAGACAACTTTCCAATTTGTTCCAACATACAAAAAAGGCTAAAATGTCAATTTTACAAATCGTATGACTCAGGAAGGTAATATGCTATTTGTTATATAATTTTGAGCAGTGCCCCAAGGTAAAAGGCACAAAGGAGAAAAGCAGATATTAATGATATTTTGTATCACAACAAACAGCAGAGTTTACGAGACTACATGTATGTCACAATCCACTGATCAAAATGCCAATTTGAGATTCCCATAGACTTTCATAGTGTCTCATATTTCAAACTCGTATATCTTTGGCCTTTCCGTTTATCTTTATTTTTCTGCTTTCATACACATGAAATTATAAAAGTGTTGGATTTCCCTATTTAACAGGAAGAAACTACCTGGTAGGCCGGCATACTATGGGAAATAATAGGTCAGTCACCAGTGAGACTCCTGAAGACAAAGATAAAGTAAAGGAACAAAACAAGAGGCACTGCTTCTCTCCGACTATTCTCCATATCCCAAAAAGTTGTCCTCATAAGCTGTACAAACTGACAAGTAAATGTGTCAATTAGGAAAATAAGTAGGGCCTAATCACATAAATGCTTCTGAAAACTGTCAAATTGAATAAGGAAATAGGCTGTTACCCCAATTACAGACCCTAGCTCCTCCCCATATCTCCTGTACGCTGAGTGTTTGTTCCAAGTTTGAATTGTGCTTCTCCTCTTAGATTTTGCCTAAATAGTTCAAAAGAATGTTATCTTGTTAAGATACTGTTTAAGTCTTTAAAAGGTAAAGCAGCACATCTACATTACTTGACTCAATAGCTCTTATTTTACAAACAATCTGTAATTTGAACAAATGATATGAAATAAATTCTACCATGCCCAAGCAAAGGTGTTGATTTGGGAATAATAGAGGTATAATCTGAGGAAACATCCCCAATGAAAAATCATAATTCCCATTTACGTTGTAGCTAAAAATGTTATTATAAGATATCATAATCAAAGTACTGATTATTCTTAACAGCATATACAGCTTTGGTGTAAATTTGTTCAAGATAAATATTTTAAAAAGCCCTACATCTGCCTGTATATTTGCCATTGTCATCATCAAAATTTAGAATCATTCAGAATTTATTCAAAGGCTATCATTTTGCACCGTTAGATGCATACAGACTATGCCGATGATATCATTAAGCATCAGGTTTGTTTCATTGTATGTTAATTATATGATTCACACAACAGCCTCTCCTAGCTTGTCTAGATGCTTACGGTATATTGAGTGACTATTAATGACAGCTCATGTCTTGTTTAGTGAAACACTTTTATTAATTGTATTGACTGCTATGAGAGGTATCGCTATTTCTATAGGCGCCACCAGCCCCACCGCACCTCGGGGTCATATCAGGACGCAACGTCCCCGAGAGCCAGTATAGAAACAGCTATGCCTCGAAAGCAGAACTATCTTTTATATACCGAATTCACAAACGAAACAGAGGTATATAACAAGTATTATGCAACCATGGACCTAATGACAAATAGGTCCATGATACAAGCAACCAAGCTAGGGCCTCAAGAGGGTCTTATACACCAAAACCAGCTGTTTCCATTCACCCTAGTATTCAATGGGGGTTGGGGGTTGGGGAGGGGCAGTTCAGGGTACCAATTATGTATATATCAATTACATGTAGGTGAATTAGGCCCCCAAGCTATTTTCTTTCAAGGGATTTACTCCAATACTACATGCATGTATTCATGATGAAAAGAAAACAATAATAAAGATTCACAAAAAGCAATTGGGGGGGGGGGGGGGCAAGGGCAGGGGCAGGAGCTTTATTTGATTGTTTACCAGTCATTTTCAGTGTTAACGGAATTCCCATTTTTTCCATTTCATAAAACGTACTCTAGTTACGACTGAAATTATACAAATAAATGGATTAAAGAATTGATAATTAAGGAGAGAAATGAGTGAGTGGAATGTTTGATTTGTCAGATTGTTGAATGGATTGAAAATTTAATTCGCTTAGAGATGAGATATGGATTTAAATGTCTGATTGTTTGTCTGATGTAGTGTGTCATTAATTGATTGAATGACTGAATGATGAAAATATTGAATTAAGCGGATTTTTGATAAATATTTTGTTGATAAACTTTACATTTATATGATTCCAAAACTGTCTTACATAAAACCAATGGTAAGTTTCTTTCCCCACTAGATTATTGAGCTCTACGTTTTAGTTTAACCTGTTAACATACTGAATTATCTAATTCCCATAGGCTCAATACAGGGACCACCCTGTTCCAGTAGTCAATGAGTTAAACCATTGACTACTGAATTCTCTAGCTCCCATAGGCTTAATACAAGGAACACCTGGTTCCAGTAGGCAATGAGTTAAACCATTGACCACTGAATTCTCTAGCTCCCATAGGCTTACATACATACATACATACAATTGTCTTTTATATAGCGCAACATCCAACGAATTGCTCGAAGCGCTTTACAGAGATAATGACATAGTAAACACAAGATAATACATGTATAAAAGAGTAATTATAATAACAAACAAAAATATTAGAATTACAATTTACTTATTGAAGAGGTACGTTTTTAGTTTTTTCTTGAAAATTTCAACTGAGGGAGAGGTACGGAGGTCGAAAGGGAGGGTATTCCAAATTTTGGGGCCATAATAAAAGAAACTACACTCCCCCGATCTTGAATTGATACGTGGTAATCGGAGGAGCGTGCATGGGGTCGTTAGAAGAGCGGAGGTTGTATTGAAGTCTAGGAGGAGTATGTAGAAGCACAGACAGATACATTGGTGCACAATTATTCAAACATTGGCTTAATACAAGGAACACCTGGTTCCAGTAGGCAATGAGTTAAACCATTGACTACTGAATTCTCTAGCTCCCATAGGCTTAATACAGGGAACAGCTGGTTCCAGTAGGCAATGAGTTAAACCATTGACTACTGAATTCTCTAGCTCCCATAGGCTTAATACAGGGACCACCCGGTTCCAGTAGGCAATGAGTTAAACCATTGACCACTGAATTCTCTAGCTCCCATAGGCTTAATACAAGGAACACCTGGTTCCAGTAGGCAATGAGTTAAACCATTGACCACTGAATTCTCTAGCTCCCATAGGCTTAATACAAGGAACACCTGGTTCCAGTAGGCAATGAGTTAAACCATTGACTACTGAATTATCTAGCTCCCATAGGCTTAACACAGAGACCACCAGGTTTCAGTAGGCAATGAGTTAAACCATTGACTACTGAATTCTCTAGCTCCCATAGGCTTAATACAAGGAACACCTGGTTCCAGTAGGCAATGAGTTAAACCATTGACTACTGAATTCTCTAGCTCCCATAGGCTTAATACAGGGAACACCCGGTTTCAGTAGGCAATGAGTTAAACCATTGACTACTGAATTCTCTAGCTCCCATAGGCTTAATACAGGGACCACCCGGTTTCAGTAGGCAATGAGTTAAAGGCCCACTGCACTACTGGCTACTTGCTCCCTCTATATAACAAACAATGCCTAATCGGTGACCATTGGTCCCCCATGATCCTCTTTTGCTTATGTTAGTTGAGAGCTGAGTTGATGAGATAACCACCTGTCCAGTGACCTTGCAGAGCGGTCTAATCCCTCCTGTAAACTACGGCAGATAAGCTTTAAACCATTGACTGAATTCTCTAGCTCCCATAGGCTTAATACAAGGAACACCTGGTTCCAGTAGGCAATGAGTTAAACCATTGACTACTGAATTCTCTAGCTCCCATAGGCTTAATACAGGGAACACCCGGTTCCAGTAGGCAATGAGTTAAACCATTAACTACTGAATTATCTAGCTCCCATAGGCTTAATACAGGGAACACCCGGTTCCAGTAGGCAATGAGTTAAACCATTGACTACTGAATTCTCTAGCTCCCATAGGCTTAATACAAGGAACACCTGGTTCCAGTAGGCAATGAGTTAAACCATGGACTACTGAATTCTCTAGCTCCCATAGGCTTAATACAAGGAACACCTGGTTCCAGTAGGCAATGAGTTAAACCATTGACTACTGAATTCTCTAGCTCCCATAGGCTCAATACAAGGAACACCCGGTTCCAGTAGGCAATGAGTTAAACCATTGACTACTGAATTATCTAGCTCCCATAGGCTCAATACAAGGAACACCCGGTTCCAGTAGGCAATGAGTTAAACCATTGACTACTGAATTCTCTAGCTCCCATAGGCTCAATACAGGGAACACCTGGTTCCAATAAGCAATGGGTTAATTCTGTTATGAAAACCATAAACATTATCAAAAGTTCAAAATATTTGGTTGACAAATCTTTACTTCTAGCAAGCTAAGAATATTTGATACTACATTTTTTGAAAGAAAAAAATAAATGTTATGAAAAATAATGACAATGTTTTTATTTTATTCATTCAGCTACAACGTCAGTAAACAAAGCTGCGAGTCATGCAGCTACAGCGTTAGTAAACAAAGCTGCGATAGATCTCGCTAAGGAGAGAGAAGCATCATGGAGAAATAGCAAAACTGTAGATGGAGCGGTAAGAAAAGATAAAGAAGATTATGACAGAATATGAAAAATGTACTCTTGATATTAAAAACTGGAATATATATTACATGTCAATGATTTTGACAGATATAAATGTAGGTTCCTAGTGTAGATATGCCTTACATAATGTAGGTCAGTGCCTTATGAGCGTCAGAACCTGGCGGATACCGGCGCTATATAAATAACCACATTATTATTTTTTTTTTATAAACTTATACTACAGATAATATTTGCAGCATATTTTGGTAAATTTCCAATTGTTGAGGTGTTTTAGTATTATAGTGATTCATTCTCTTTACCCTCAAGACAGCGCTTGAATAATATGTATACATTTATATGTGTGAAGTAAGATTTGTGTTAACTCTTTCAACTTTAATCGTTGACAAATGTGAGTTAAGTCTTTCTGTATCTCTTTTTGTTTTCAGAATGAGTACCAAAACACAACAATCAGTGGAGAGTGAGTATTGATACAACATATTAATTTCCCTTGTGCTGGAGGTTCTCTAATGTTTATTCAGTTTCTTTTGACGTTTGTGTTGGAAAGTAATGGTGTTAATTGCACTGAAAAGTTATTGTTTTGCAAGTAGTATTGTAATATTTACATCAATAAATCAACGTATCTACCTATTCTACTTTGCTATTGTTGCACCTCAACATTGCATAACCGAAACTTAAAACACATCGCCAAATTGCTCATACCCCCCCGCCCAAAGGCGCCCTCCGTGACCCTTGCGTCCGAGCGCCGCCAACGTAACCTCTTCCTCTTATCTCTTCGCATCCGAACGGATAAGTTACACTAAAAATCGCTCCCAAAAGTTGAAGAGTTTTTCCTCTTTAGTCACTTTTTGGTTCGCATTTTCGCCTTTTATAATATTCTCTACGATTTCCTGTTCGTTAGAGAGTAGTTTCACTCCGTGAATTTATTTATTTATCAGTATTCTAGAACGTTTTCTTGCCGACTACTGTTACGTTTCCGCTTTCGCGTTTGCCTGTCCTCACTCCTCCGAGGCCTCGGGTGCGTGCGGGGGTAGTCGGTGGGGTGTTTTAGTCACTGGTTGTTTATTTAATTCTTGTTGATAATTGCTCGTACCCTTTGTTTAATTTTTCTTTCCCGCAGGTTATAATATGTCTCGCAGTTCTTATTTTCTCTTAGCAGGTTTCACGAAGAAGAAATCAAGTTCTGTCGCGAGAACGAAGACGACGGATTCTATTAATAAGTCTTCGTTAGTTACGCCCCTCGGGAGCGGTGGTGACACCGCAAACCCCGGGGATGCGAACGTCAGTGGACGTTTATGCGGGCAAGGGAAGCCTATGAGAATGGTCGAGGGGGCGATTTTATCTCCTCTCGGGACGGTTCCCGGAAACCCAGAGGTATTAACTCTGGGTGGAACGGGCCTTAGTTCTGCACCACCAGCAATTGTTCCGTCAGGTCTTTTGTTGGTCGGTGCGCAGATCCATCGACGGATACGAAGACGAAGGATTCTACAAATAAGTCTTCGTTAGTTACGCCCCTCGGGAGCGGTGGTGACACCGCAAACCCCGGGGATGCAAATGTCAGCAGACATTTTTGCGGGCAAGGCAAGCCTATGAGAATGGTCGAGGGGGCGATTTTATCTCCTCTCGGGACGGTTCCCGGAAACCCAGAGGTATTAACTCTGGGTGGAACGGGCCTTAGTTCTGCACCACCAACAATTGTTCCGTCAGGTCTTTTGTTTGGTCGGTGCACAAATCCATCGACGGATATTCGGGTTGCTTCCGTGGATCCGGACTTGAAGCGGTCACCGATCGGTTCTTCTGTCCCTTTGTCGGATTTGCCGGTTCCGGATTTCGGTCCGGGTACCCGTGCAGTCGAGTCGGATCCTGGGGCTTCAACTAACCGCGCCTCTCCGTCGGTGCATGTTCCGTTTTCCCGATTCGGTTTGCGGCTCCTACCGTCGGGCTTTTATCGGATAACCGTCCCGTTCCTTCGGCCTTTTACGTTACCGCTACGTCTCGTAAGAGGCGGGGTTCCCGGGACGCTGTGGCCGGTTCTTCCTCGGATTTTGTTTATCCTTCGAAGAATCCGCGCTCTGATTTTACGGAACCGTTTGCGGCTCCTCGGGGTCCGCCTTTGGTGGCTACTCTCCCTCCGTCGGTGCCTCCACCCCCGCCGGATTTTTCGGATTGGATGCGGGCTGTTGCTGACGCTTTTCGATCTTCGGTGCCCGAGTCGGCTCCTCCGGTTCGTCCTACTTCACTTTCGGATCCGATCGCGGTTGATTTATTTTCGGAGTTTTCCGAAGATGCATCGATCTCGCCTGAGCAGTCGCCGGTGCGGGTTTCGAGTTGTCATATTCGGCCGGGGTCCTCTCTTTTTGCTTCTCCGCCTCACGCTTCGTTGGGCGCTCTGAGAGGCGGGGATCGTCCCTGTTTATCTGGTCAAGATAGGGGGGGCTCGGTTGATCGTTGGGACACTGGTTCCATCGCTCAGTCGTCTGGTTCAGTTGCGGGGGATGATGCGTCTACTCCGTTTGTGTCTCTGGCGGCGGATTCGTTAGCCTTGTTTCACAAATATGTGCCCGATTCTTGTGTCGTCCCGGTGTTATTGTCGGGGCGGCGGGGCTTCCTGTCTTCTAATTCGGACTCTTCAGCGGTTCAGGGACTGTTTCTTCCTGATCTACACGAAGAAGAATTTGTGAATGCCGCAGAAGACTTGTCGTCATCGACGGGATTTCTTAAGCGACAGGTGGACAAGTACGCTTTCGTTCCTCAGGATGCGGTTTTGTTTTTGTGTCCTAAACGGGTTTCTCCCAAACTTGTGGCGGTGGCCAGTCGTTTGGGGAAGAAGTTTGGGACTCGTGGTTCTTTTTGATAAAAGTGACATTTTGTTGTTTGATCTTTTCTCACGGCTTGCGGTGACTTCGCATTCCATCGAGAAGTATCGTCGGGAGGCTGTGCTCACTTTTTTGGGCATTCGACCGCATCAAATTCCAGGACTGCTTCCGCAGATTCCAGTGGCCAGCCCCCACCTTTGTGGAGATAGTTTCACTACTCTACTGCAAGCCGAGATTGATGGTGAGAAGCAGGCTCGAGACCTGTCCGTTGCTTTTCGCGATGTCCAAGAGCCGGTTCCTTCCTCCAGACCTCGTAAGAAAAGTTGAAGTTTTCGGGTTCTTTTCGTAAGAACGTCGTCCAGTCTAAGGGCCGCCCTCAGGACTGGTACCCGGCCGAGGAGGAATACCAGGATCGTGGTCGTCCTTCGTCTCGAGGTTCTTCTTACCGTGATTCTTCTATCTTCCCGGACTCCCTTTCGTGGTGGTGGGAAGTCATTCTCTAGAGATGGCTTCCCCCGAGTGCTTGGGTCTTAGGTCGGCGGGCGGCTCCGGAGATTTCTCCCGGCGTGGGGGAAGATCACCAGCGACGCATTTGTTCTGTCGGTGGTACGAGGATTGTCGCCGGTGTTCGTAATGCCCAAGTGCTCGGGTTCTTTGAGAATGATTCTCAACATGAAGCGGTTTAACCTTCATTTGGGAAAGGTTCTTTTCCGAATGGATCATCTGGCAACCATCCTTTCTTCATTGAATCCCGCAGACGTCGCGGTTTCTTTGGATCTTCGCGACGCTTATTTTCATGTGCCGGGGCAAATTCTACCGTTACAGAGCGCTCCTGTTCGGTTTGCGCCCTGCTCCTCGGATTTTCACGAGAGTCGTGGCGTCAGTCAGGCTGTTGGATCATATGCAGATTCTGATCAGTACGACTCAAGATATCGGATTTCTCATAAATTGGGAGAAATCAGAATTCGTTCCGACTCGCACGCCGTCTTACCTAGGTGCTCAGCTGGACATTCGTCATCAGCTGGCTCGTCCCAGTCTCGACAGGGTCGAGACGATAGTCAGGACTGCTCGGTCTCTGAGATGTGCACGTCGGGTGAAAGCCGAGCGTTGGCTTCAGTGGCTAGGGTTTCTCTCCAGTCTAGTCGACATGCTTCCAGATTGTCGACTATTGATGAGTCCCTTCCAACTCTTTCTGTTGGAGTTTTATCAGCCGAGCGTGAGTTCTCTTTTGTCATGGATCCCCCTGTTGTCCAGAATCAAGGGTCTTCTAGGTCCTTGGCTTCGTCGTTCCTTCTTCCTTCAGGGCGGACGCTTCCGAGTTCCTCTCCCTTCCGTGACCGTCACCACGGACGTGTCGCTGTTGGTTTGGGGAGGTCATTGCCAGGGGTCAATGATTTCAGGAGACTGGAGTCATCTGGAATTTCTGCCCCACATCAATGTGTTGGAACTCATGGGAGTGTTTGCTTCGCTTCGTCACTTCCGTGCTCGTCGGGTGGGTCGTTCGGTTCTGATTCTTACGGACAACGTATCGGTGATGGTGTACATCAACAGACAAGGAGGCACTCTTTCTGTGGCTCTGAACGAGTTGGCCTCTCAACTCTGGGCGTGGTGCAAGGGGGCGAGGGTGTTCCCGATTGCATCACATATCCCGGGCGAAGAGAATATCTTAGCGGACTTTCTCTCCAGAGGCAAGTGCCTTCCCTCGGAGTGGACTCTGACTCCGACTGTCTTCAGGCAACTGAGGAGAGTGTTCGGTGTTCTCGACATCGATCTCTTCGCAACTTCGCTCAACCATCGTTTTCCTCGATTTTCTCGAGAGTCCGGGAACCAGGAGCTTTTGCTCTGGACGCTTTCGCGATCCCGTAGAGGGATGGAGGGCTTACGCCTTTCCCCCGTTCGCGTCGTTTCCCCATGTGCTCTGGAAGATCAGGGACGATCAAGCGATGATGATTCTCATAGCTCCTTGGTGGCCGGCGAGGTCGTGGTTTCAGGACCTCCTGACCCTCCTGGTGGGGACTCCGTGGTCGTTGCCGTGTCATCCGGATCTGGTGTCGCAACCTCTGTCTGGGTTTCTACACCAGCGGCCGGAAATCCTCCGTCTGACCGCTTGGCGGTTATCGGGAAGAGGGCTCGTTCGTCAGGTTTCTCCGAACGTGCTGCACAATTTCTAGTCCAGAGTAGACGAGAGTCGACCAGGACGGTTTTCAGCTCATGGTTGGATGTTTTTCACACTTGGTGTGAGGAGGTGGGCGTCGCCCCTAGAGAGGCGTCTTTACCTTCTATTGCTGACTTTCTGATCTCTTTGTATGACAAGGGGAGAGCTCTGTCAACGATTTGTGGCTATCGGTCTGCTATCTTCGGTTTCTTCTGCTCCTCAGCTAGCGGCTCTTTTGAAGTCTTTCTTCCTTAAGAGACCCTTCTTCAGACCTCTGACGCCAGTGTGGAGTTTACCCAAGGTTTTGGCCCTCCCTTCGAACCGCTGTGTTCTGCGACGCTTCTGCTTACTACGGTCAAGACGGTTTTTCTCATGGCAATCACTTCTGGTCAGCGTAGGAGCTCACTTCATACCCTTTCAGTTACCCCTGGGCATATCCGCTGGGAAGGACGTGGGGTTCGTTTGATTCCCAAGGCTTCTTTTATTGCTTAGAATCAGTCTGACACGTCGGGTTCAGTGGAAGTGGTGCTTCATCCCTTGTCGGATTTTTCTTCGGTCTTCGGGGACGGACTGTGGTGTCCCGTTCGCGCCCTCAAATGGTATCTTTACAAGACGAAGCCTTTTCGCAAGTCGGATCAGCTCTTTCTGGTTTCTCGAGAGCCACTTTCGGCGGCATCTCGGGATAAGATCTCCAGGTGGTTAGTCTTGGCTATCAAGGCGGCGGGCCCTGAGGCCTTGACGCCTGGCAGGACTCCTCGTGCCCATGATACTCACAGTGTCAGTACGTCTTGGGCTCTTTTCATCGGAGTTTCAGTTCGAGATATCTGTAAAGCAGCTTTTTGGAAGTCTCCAAGTTCTTTTACTGTTTTTTGCCTCAAAGATGTGCCCGCGGGCGGACGAGCTTTTGCGGTCGCTTCTCTGAAGTCGGCTTCGTCGTCTATTTCTCATCAAGTTGATATGTTTGCTTGGTTTTTACCACCCGGCTTTAATCTGTGCTGGTCTTTAGCAAAGTAGAATAGGTAGATACGTTGATTTATTGATGTAAATCATGAAAATCAGTATTGATTTTATTATTTACGATATAAATCTACGTATCTACCTATTTTCCCTCCCTCCATCCCCAGCGCCTTTACCAAGGTGTGTCCTAGGGAACTCGTGATAAGAGGAAGAGGTTACGTTGGCGGCGCTCGGACGCAAGGGTCACGGAGGGCGCCTTTGGGCGGGGGGGTATGAGCAATTTGGCGATGTGTTTTAAGTTTCGGTTATGCAATGTTGAGGTGCAACAATAGCAAAGTAGAATAGGTAGATACGTAGATTTATATCGTAAATAATAAAATCAATACTGATTTTCATGATTTACCAATATTTTAGTAGAGGGATAGATGTATTTAAATAGTTTATGAACAAGTTCTCTAAATGTTTGTGTTCCTACTGTGAAAATGTGTGAAAGATTGTAGGCAAAGCATTTGGATAGCATATTTAATGAGATGGAACTGAAATGAATTGTTCCTCTTCATGTAATCATAGACTTCTGTACCTACATTTGTTTAGATGACTTTGAACTGATCTTGTGTTCCATATTTCGTCGGCCAGCTGGCAGAAGGGCTTTAGCGCGCAAGCAACTCAAACAATACTTTTCGAATTATTCGCATTTAAAGATTTGTTTTATATTTAAACTGCTTTCCCTCCCAAAATTTCAATGACTAATAGAAATGTTATAGTAGAACACGGCCACAATTTTTTTCTCGGAAATAAGTCAGTTGTATAAAAGTTTGAGGCCATTTAGTGCTAAAGCCCTTCTGCTTAATGCTTCATTTTTTACCAGAAATTTTTACCAGAGCTAACGCCCTTCTGCCAGCCAGGCAACGATTTCCTATTTGATTACACCTCACTATTTTATGAGATTCTTTTTATTTCAAAGTTTACATCTTTGGGGACATCTTTCTGATGCTGTGTTGAATCCAATTGAATTGTAACTATCTTTGAATAGACCTCCTGAAGATTTCTATGAGGTGCCAGTGCAAGATGAACCACCAGCATTGCCTTCCATAGCCAGCAGACCTCCAATCAAGAGAGTCATAGACGAGAATGAAGACTTTTATGAAGATCCAGATGATCAAGAATCAGGAAGGGTTTGTAGTAATCTTTCTCTCTTCCCATTACCTTCATTTAAATTGACCAAAGCGTGTCATATTGGAAAATCATTCCATTCACTTGCTACCCCTACTAAAGTCTTGTGTCTAGGCCCTGTCTGATTAATAGCTGCTATCAATGCAATCAATCACAGATTTCCTATCTATTTGAATTGCACAGTTGCGATTGATTTGAGGTTGCATTGTTTCTTTATGAGAAGGGGCTCTTCTCAACTTCCCCAAAGCTTGCCATGTAACTAAACAAATTTGCTTTTGATGTTTTTTGTGAGTTTAGGCACTCCATTTGTCTTTGTTTTGTCACATGATTTTGACTGCTCTAACACTAGCTAGATTTATGGTATTGATCATCTGCAGCATTTGCAGTTACAGTATTAAACAGAGCTATTTTCCTTTCTCTTTGAATGTATTTCTTACTGCCTTTGAGCACATATCAAAAACAAAAGAAAGCAATTTGGAACCAAATGCACTAACCAATTGATGAAGTTTGCATCTCAAGTTCATTTATTCTTTCTGGGTTTTTCATGTTCAATATTCCTTGGTTACTAAAAGTAATTTAAATGCTTTATGTATATATACAACAATTGTAAATGCCTCTTTAAAAAGGTGCAAAAGTCTTGGAATTTTCTTCAAATTTGAATGTGTCTTGACCTCATGCTCTAGAATTAGTTTAAAAGCTAAGTGCTGGCAAGTGCTAACCATGGGAAGTAATGGCTATACATGTACACACAAATCAAGACTTATATCAAAGATTAATACACATGACCTGGCTGACAGCTTAATGATTTGCACATCAAAAAATTCATCAGAAATCTTTTTAACCAAATTTCATGTGACATGCCTTGCTGTAACCTTGATTGACTCGAATATTTATCCCCGATGCCACACCCAGAGGGTTTGTACTCTTTTAATTAAATGAACTGGAATGGATTTTAATTAAACTAACCACAGACTCCCAGTTTTATGTTTGGCTATAAATACTTATAATTTAGTACTTGACTGCATATGATTCAGCACACAGGCTTCTCACTTCCTGTGCCTCATTCATACCAATGGTTAGTGAAGTATAAAAGGGCCAATGTTGTTCATACCAATGGTTAGTGAAGTATTAAAAAAAGGGCCAACCTCATTCATACCAATGGTTAGTGAAGTATAAAAGGGCCAACCTCATTCATACCAATGGTCATTGAAGTATAAAAGGGCCAACCTCATTCCTACCAATGGTTAGTGAAGTATAAAAGGGCCAATCTCATTCATACCAATAGTTATTGAAGTATAAAAGGGCCAACCTCATCCATACCAATGGTTAGGGAAGTATAAAAGGGCCAACCTCATTCATACCAATGGTTAGTGAAGTATAAATGGGCCAACGCTTATTGCAATATTACAAATACTGGAGGGGGGGGGGGGGGGTCGTAATGAGTGAAAGGAAAAGAAGAATTGGAATATCATATACATGCATTGAAAAGTAGCCTCTACATCATACATGAGAGAGATCTCTGTTACAAGAAGTTCTCTGTTATGTAAGATGTGTAGCAAGTACTGCACTCCCCTACTGAGACTGTGCACTGTATGAGGGTGAAAGGGGGTGGCCCTTTAATTTACTTGAGAAAAGATGTACATGTAAGACTGAGATCAGGTATTTTATAATTTCATTCTAATGTGATTCAAGATTGCAGTGACAATGTTCTTTCAAATACATTAAGGTGAAATATGCTTACTAAAATGTTCTCATACAAACAGTGACATTTTCCATTTTGATAATTTGTATGTATGTTTATAGCAATTTGATTTATTTTATTTTCACCAGGGCATACTTGTTTTTAACAATCTCGAGCTCTTTGTAAGCCCCTCTGGAACAACATGTAATTTTTACTTTTTGTGTGTATTTTTGAATCACTGAACTGATTAAAACAGAAGATAGTGACTGGTACGTTGATTCAACATTCATTTGAATTCATATTTAAAATTAAAAAAACATTGTATCTAGTGTGTACTCCCTTAGAATGTTATGAAAGCAATTAGCTTGATAAAGTGGAAAAGATTTATCTACTGTGTGCAGGAGGAAATGAGACCATGTTTGCACGTAACGCTATTAATTAGTCACTGGTCAATCTACAACATTAGTCAGGAACTGATTACTTAGTCAGAACTCAGAATACCCAATGTGCAACTGTCTTGTCTTTGTTAATATTACCTGTATAGGGGTTGGTGAATTAACGTATTTCCTGGATATACAGTATCTATCTTTAAACTTTTGAATGGGTGGAAACTGAAAATAGGGATACATCTTATGTAATGTGCTTTTGAATGCTGAAAGTTGGTGTAGATTTTCAAAGATCAGTTCGTATGGATGCGTATGATAGCTTTGAGTTTGTTTATATTGAGGATATACCAGCTGGGATGGTAAGTGTTTCAGAAAGAGTTTTCTTTTTTTGTTTAAATGTAAATTAAACTAATGTTATTAGAGCAGCAATTGATACAAACATTTACATAAACCAGGACTTACATGTATTTCATATTTGCAGTAGTGATGTTGCCAGATTGTGTGACAGCAATTCATGCTGGAATGAATTCATATGGTTTTCATCCAGTAACTTGGTTGTTACTTACACACTTTCATACATTTACAGCTTAAACCATCTCTGACCAACACTGTTCATTCAACGATGAGTTTAGCTGATAAAGTTTAAGCCTGTCTGTACTAGTTAGGCCAGGGGGATTAGACCTCCCTACAAAGTCACTGACAGGTGGTTATCTCATCAAATCAGCTTTCAATTAACATCAGAAAAAGAGGATCATGGGGGACCAATGGTCACCGATTAGGCATTGTTTGCTCTATAGAGGGCGCAAGTAGCTACAAGTAGTGCAGTGGGGCTTAAATCTTAATTTGAAACATACATGTAATCCCTTCAAAGACATAGATATATCAAGCTTAAATCTTTATTCAGTGGAATAGTATACTTAAAATACAGTACTTTTTTTAATGACTTTATTTATATCCATATTCCCATCTATACAGTGTGTTGCCGAATACATAAACAAAATATGTCAAATACACAAAATCCAGCAATAAACACATTTCATTTATAAAAAGGTAAACAAAGAAAAGGATATGAGATAACAGTGTCATGGCTTGGCTGCCTTGTGTCATAATGCTGCTGTTATTTCAATATTTGTATGCTTAATCTTTCAGGGCTCCATGCCTCCTGGTTCATGCAGTGATGAAGGAAGCGGAAACACATTTGTCTTCCCACAAAAAGGAGAAAAACCTGGTAAGAAATGCCTTGGAATTAGGTAATATAACCATGTATGTATTGTATAACATCTGTTTAGTATTGTTGATTGTCCATCAGGCCTGGGCTTTATTTAGCTCCAAAATATTGATTGAATTGTTTTAATGATGAATTAATTCTACAGATAATTATGTTTGTATGTTATTGAACAAATTTAAGAATAACTGCAAAGATTTGTGACCATTTGAAGTATCAATAGTACCTTTAAATCATTTCATATTCAATAGTTTTAATAATTATCACTCTACGCATATTTCCCCTCATACAATTTCTTCTGAAAAATACATACATATTTTTCTGTCTAATACCAAAGTCTTGTAAATAGAGAATAAGAGAAAGTAATGACATAATATACTCTTTGTTCCTGTACAACAGAAGTAGATACATCAATAGAAGTTAGCCAAGGTCGGAATCGATCATCGTCATATGTCACCTTGAGAAAGCGAGTATTAACATGTAACTTATTGAAGAAGCGAAAGCTGTGCCTAAAAACTAGCCATTCAAAGTCAATGCCGGACCTCAGACCCAGTAGATCAAAGACAGGTGCTGTAAAATAGCACGTTTGGATCAATTCTGCACCCTTGTCATTTTTTTCTAACCTGTGAAGAATGATATTTGAGTTTCAACCTGCTGATATTGTGTATGACAAGTGGAAAAAAAACTTTCACTTTTACATATAAAAAAATTATTCACTATTGATCCACCTTGCCCTATTTCTGACATCCTGCTATACACATATTATACACTAACATTGCAGATCATAAAAGGCCATTTGTACCACATTATTATTTTTGCTTTTTATTTTTGTTTTTGATACTTTGTTCAACTTTGACATTACTACAATGTACTTTGATCTAAAATATTATGGGTTGCACAGTTTGTAGTTAGAAGGAAGAGCAAAAGAGCACAAATAGATTGAATCTACTTATGTTGCATGATCACACTGGGCCAGTTATAAATAAGGAATTATTTAAGCATTGTAATATTTGAGTTAATAGCAAGTGTTTAAATGTGAATTGTTTTTCACACAATGAATTAAATTGTCACTTTTTGTGTGTTGTGTAATATTTATTCATACCATTGTATGTTAGATTTGTCTGATAGAATGAAGTAATTTGAGAAGGCAAAGCAAATTTATTCCTTTTTTTAAGCCTTTGTTAATCCCACAACCCTCTTCCTCCCAGAGGTGGATTGATGTGATATTAATTATTCATGCTTTGAATTCAAATGCATTCATTTATGATTTCTGATCGGACCATTCCTTATGATTTATTCACTGCCATGGATATTGTAAAAATGATGGTAATAATGAAAATGACAAAAATTACATTGAAAACAAATAGTCCTAGTTTCTTGTCGAAAGCAGGATGTTCTCTAACCAAATATAAACTTGTTGTATAGAGCAGTGTCAGGTAAATGAAGAACATTTATAATGAAATTAATTATTTGTTTGAGCTACATACAAGGAACATATCCACAAAATTATTGCTAAACATCCCAATAAGTAAATACATGTACATGTACATATAGGTTTGTATTGAACCAAGAAGGTTCGATATATGCTGTAAACAAGGATCCTCATTCTTTACTATGTTTTCTTCTTCTTTTGGGGCTATATTGATGTTTGTACGGTCTGTTTGTGCAGACCCTCTTCACACCAAGCATGTAGGGTCAGGAGTGATCTTCACCAATCATCTTGTGGGGGTCCAGGGCATCGTCTTTAATAATCAATCGCAACTAAATATAATACAGGGCCCATGTGTAGTGGACCCCTAGCTGCCAGTGATACATTTTGAAACAAGCTACATGGAATACCTACTTTGAAATGAATTACACATGTATATGCTGTAGAAGACTCAGTTTCTTGCAATTATGTCACAATGTTACCCTATTATAGAAAAGCAACTGGTTATGTAGATTTGAATTATGGACAAACCACATTATTATTGAGTGTACACATACTTGTATGCTTTGACAGCCTGTAAAATCATGAGCAGCATCAAACGATTTTGATTGACGATCTTCGTCTGTTCTTTTGTTTGACGATCTTCGTCTGTTCTTTTGTTTGACGATCTTCGTCTGTTCTTTTGATTGACGATCTTCGTCTGTTCTTTTGATTGACGATCTTCGTCTGTTCTTTTGTTTGACGATCTTCGTCTGTTCTTTTGATTGACGATCTTCGTCTGTTCTTTTGTTTAGATAATAATGAGGATGATTTCAACAGTGACTCAACCGACTATGAGGATGTAGAAGATGTTGATCAAGATCATCATCAACAGTAAGTAGCAGGTGGTGGTGTTGGAGGGGAGGGATGGGTATCATCATCAACAGTAAGTAGCAATACGCTCTCTTCAAGAGGTGGTGGAGGGGGATGGGGGGGGGGGGGGGGTTAAAACTGATAATTATGAAAGATCACTTTCTGCTTCTACTGTAAGTAGCAACATGCTCTCTTCAAGAGGTGGTGGAGAGGGAGGGGGGAAGGGGGTTAAAACTGATAATTATGAAAGACCACTTTCTGCTTCTAATGTGTACCTTTAGGTGGTTCGATGTAATTGAGAAACCTATGATCTGTATATAATTCATTTTTACAGGCATGTTACAGTCAGATCTGTTAAAAGGCCTGAGTCGTAATGGTTTGCTTTCTCTAAAGTAACTGAATACCTGTTGCCGAAAACCGTTTTGGCTATGCTAATCAATGTCTACACATACACTGTAGGATGGCAGTATAGATTTTGCATTGAATATATACATACCTACATGTAAAATATGGCTTGTTCAGGTCAAAATGATGGCCAAAATTTCATGGTGGATCCAAGCTCCGGTAGACATTGTCAGGGCCTGGATTACAGACCAATATAACTCTGGCCTACATGTAGCTTCCTTACTTTTGTGAATAATAATAAAATAATAATAAAAACGATGCTTAAAGAGAAGGTTGAGTTCTGGGAAGAGGTGAAAAATAATTAGTGAGCATTAATCATTCTTTTTATGCAAGTGTGGAAGATCATCAGATAAGACATGTTCCCTGAAAAGCATGGCTCTTCAAATGCCTTCATATTATAAATATGCATGTAACATCGTAAAAATCGGGGGGCCGGCTTTTTACGCCACTTGTTCGTGTAGTCCCATATACATCTTTTTTTTTGTACAGTATTTGTAACTTTACCAAGACTTGGCCAAATTTCTTATCTTTGATGATTCCAGAACCTTGCAATACACACAAATTCTTATATGCTAGATGATCAACCTTTACTGGTCGGTTCCACACCGTTTCTTTCACAATGCAATCGCATGACCAGAACTCAACTTCATCTTTAAGAAGCGCTTACCACCATCGTGGGTTCAAGCCCCAGGGCGGCACTAGTGTCCTTTGGGAAGACATTAATCTACATTTGCCACTCTCTGCCCAGTTTTAAACCGTGTACTGGTAGAAATTCCATGAATGCGCTGAGCACTGAAAATGGAAGCCTAGCTACAGCTGGGGTAATATTGAATATTGGAGTGCCTTGAGCACCTTGCATATTTAAATTGGAGCCCCAGTGATATTTTGGTAACGGTGCTTCTTGCTAAGAATATGTTTGTTTCTTATTTTTTCAGAGAGAAACGGAAGAAACCTAAAGTTGACAAACTGGATGAGTTCAAGAAAGATCACAGCCATGAAGAAGACATTGATCTCATAGACAGGCTGCTTATGCTCAACAACTTCTTCAGTACAATCAAGAGTGTCGGCGGCAAGTGGGAAAAGCGTTATTGCATCGCTAAAGATGGCCAACTCTTCATCTACAAGTCATATAAAGTAGGTGTCTTTAAATCTTCCATCTCTGTCTCTCTCATGTGTTTGTCGTTCATCATTCAACTATTAGTCCTTCACAATATGTCTTCTTTATGCTGGTGTAAGCCTGTCAGAAAAGGCATACTCCTAAACATTGGTGACAGCTACCTGTCTGTAAAACATACAGTTCTAAAGAAATACTTTACCTTAATCAGATTGCCAAAGTACTCTGAGATGCAGCTTAGTCTTAATATAAATTCAGTCACATCGCCCAGACAGACTCCATACCCACTCAAAATTTACTTTATCTTATCCATTTCAGGTCATCTACCTTTTTGTTTGATTTGTTATAGGTCTGGCAATTTTTTTTCCCCATGAGTTTGATATAAGTGACCTTGCAAAAAATTGATCAGACATTTGTTTAGATAAGGGTGATGAGGGCAGTGAGGGTATGAAATTGAAACCCCCTACTCCCCTTCTATCCAGTCAAAACCACACTAAAGATTCATCTTAAGTATTATGCAGATTAATAGGAGCATTATCATTACACCGTCATGTATATATTCAAACCACACTATTTTGTTATTTCTTTATGATTTGTTTCAGGACAAGCAATCAAAAGCTCAGCGGTTACCGTTGATGGGATATACTGTATTCTTGTTAGGTCAACAAGGTAAACAGGATAATGTGATCAAGATAGACCATCACAACCTCAAACCACCACTTCTTCTTGCTTCAGATTCAGCTGATACTTCAAACAAATGGGTTGCTGTGAGTAAACGCTCTTTTTGCAAGGCTTCTGATGAACTTTGGAACAGACTACCTTTAAATGTCAAAAACTGCCAAACTGTTATTCAAAACTAGTCTCAAGACACATTTATTCGAAATTGCTTTCGATGATTAATTAACTCTGTTCACTTGTATGTTTTATTTGCACTTTTTTGTTTTGTTTAATATGTAATTGTTTATCAGTCTATTTTGTTTGTTATAGCGCTTTAGAGACTTTGGTGGTATAAGCGCTTTATGAGTAACGTTTTTATTATTATTATTTTATTATTATGACACCATCACTTCACCTTCATGATCATCTTCATCATCACAGTCATTTAACCTGCACTTTCATTGTCATTTCCATCATTTTGAGCATTGTCACCACCTTCATCACTTTCATCAAGGCCATTATTAACATCATCAGTTATATTTAAAAAAGAATTGTCATCTAAACTGATTTGAGCTCATAATATGCTGGCAAAATTTGGAGTGAACTGCCTTATCCTCTACTAAATGCTTAATCTTTTGATACCTGCAAACATTTGAGAAAGGAAAGTTTAAACCTGTACTGCTTTGTTGTAGGTATGATTAGTTTACTTCTCAATCTATTCCATGGCTTATATCGTGTATTCCATTCTTATTTGGGTCTCAAATTAAGTTGATTTACATATTCTTTCCACAATAACAAAAAATCTAACCATTTGTTTCATTTCTGAGTTATTGCAATGCATACTGTATTATAATGTGTGGTACTATTTACCACAATCACCTACTGAATGTTGAACTATAATCATCTATCTTATCCTTTCTCTACTTCTCTGTCTAATTCATTCTCCCTGTATGAATTCACCTGTACCTTCCTCTTCCATTTTACTTTTGTCATAATCCATCTTTTACAAAAAGCATTTCATTGATTTTCTATTTTTTGTATGCATTATTTGTTTATATTTCTATTTTAAATCTCTCTCTATCTCCCCCTTCCTCCCTGCCCCCCCACCCCCCACCCCCTTTCTCTCTCTCGCTTTCTCTCTCTCTTTCATTCCCTTTCTCTCTTTCTCTCCCTTTCTCTTTGTCCATATACTTCTCTCTTCCATCTCCCTTTGTATTTTGTATCTTTCTCTCCTGTCTCTCTCTCTCCCCCTCTCTCTCTCTCCCCCCCTCTCTCTCTCTCTCTCTCTCTCTCTCTCTCTCTCTCTGTGTTATATTCCTACGTGTAGGTTCTTAAGAGGTACTCTACAATAAACCACACCATTGTACCTGGAGGTCCACAGGAAGATGAGGAACCAGAGGAAAGTCCAGACAAGAAAAAAGGTAAAAACAATCACAGTAGAGTTATAGTAGTAGCTGGTGTTATGTTGTCACTTTCATACATTACCAAAAGTCCTAATTTCACTCTGCCCTATACATGCAACATACCCTTACTCTAAACTTAAACCAAGTAACCTAAAAACCCAACTGTGACCCTATATACATACCCCCAGATATAACCCAAATCCACTTGGAATAATAATACAACAAACCAATTTGGAAGAGCCAGGTTACTCCTTATGTTATCTATTGTTTTGATAATTTCTTATGTATTTCTATGTTTGTTTAACTTATGTATTTTTTTTATTTTTTTTAAAACTAAAATTCAACAACCTGACCCCCCAAAAACACTATAACTATAAAAAAAAAGACCAAATAATCAGTGATTTACATCAATAAATCAACGTATCTACCTATTCTACTTTGCTATTGTTGCACCTCAACATTGCATAACCGAAACTTAAAACACATCGCCAAATTGCTCATACCCCCCCGCCCAAAGGCGCCCTCCGTGACCCTTGCGTCCGAGCGCCGCCAACGTAACCTCTTCCTCTTATCTCTTCGCATCCGAACGGTTAAGTTACACTAAAAATCGCTCCCAAAAGTTGAAGAGTTTTTCCTCTTTTAGTCACTTTTTGGTTCGCATTTTCGCCTTTTATAATATTCTCTACGATTTCCTGTTCGTTAGAGAGTAGTTTCACTCCGTGAATTTATTTATTTATCAGTATTCTAGAACGTTTTCTTGCCGACTACTGTTACGTTTCCGCTTTCGTGTTTGCCTGTCCTCACTCCTCCGAGGCCTCGGGTGCGTGCGGGGGTAGTCGGTGGGGTGTTTTAGTCACTGGTAGTTTATTTAATTCTTGTTGATAATTGCTCGTACCCTTTGTTTAATTTTCTTTCCCGCAGGTTATAATATGTCTCGCAGTTCTTATTTTCTCTTAGCAGGTTTCACGAAGAAGAAATCAAGTTCTGTCGCGAGAAAGAAGACGAAGGATTCTATTAATAAGTACGCCCCTCGGGAGCGGTGGTGACACCGCAAACCCCGGGGATGCGAACGTCAGTGGACGTTTATGCGGGCAAGGGAAGCCCAGGAGAATGGTTGAGCAAGGCGATACGTCGCCCCTCAATACGGTTCCCGGAAACCCAGGGTTCTTATCCTGGGTGGAACGGGCCTTAGTTCTGCACCGCCAACAATTGTTCCGTCGGTTCTTTTGTTTGGTCGGTGCACAAATCCATTGACGGGTACGAAGACGAAGGATTCCAGTTATAAGTCTTCGTTAGTTACGCCCCTCGGGAGCGGTGGTGACACCGCAAACCCCGGGGATGCGAACGTCAGTGGACGTTTATGCGGGCAAGGGAAGCCCAGGAGAATGGTTGAGCAAGGCGATACGTCGCCCCTCAATACGGTTCCCGGAAACCCAGGGTTCTTATCCTGGGTGGAACGGGCCTTAGTTCTGCACCGCCAACAATTGTTCCGTCGGTTCTTTTGTTTGGTCGGTGCACAAATCCATCGACGGATATTCGGGTTGCTTCTGTGGATCCGGACTTGAACCGGTCTCCGTTCGGTTCTTCTGTCCCTTTGTCGGATTTGCCGGTTCCGGATTTCGGTCCGGATACCCGTGCATCCGAGTCGGATCCTGGGGCTTCAACTAACCGCGCCTCTCCGTCGGTGCGTGTTCCGTTTTCCCGATTCGGTTTGCGGGGAACTCCTACCGTCGGACCTTTATCGGATAACCGTCCCGTTTCTTCGGCCTTTTCCGTTACCGCTACGTCTCGTAAGAGGCGGGGTTCCCGGGACGCGGTGGCCGGTTCTTCCTCGGATTTTGTTTATCCTTCGAAGAATCCGCGCTCTGATTTTTTGGCACCGTTTGCGGTTCCTCGGGGTCCGCCTTTGGTGGCTACTCTCCCTCCGTCGGTGCCTCCACCCCCGCCGGAATTTTCGGATTGGATGCGGGCTTTTGCTGTCGCTTTTCGATCTTCGGTGCCCGAGTCGGCTCCTCCGGTTCGTCCTACTTCACTTTCGGATCCGATCGCGGTTGATTTATTTTCGGAGTTTTCCGAAGATGCATCGATCTCGCCTGAGCAGTCGCCGGTGCGGGTTTCGAGTTGTCGTATTCAGCCGGGGTCCTCTCTTTTTTGCTTCTCCGCCTCACGCTTCGTTGGGCGCTCCGAGAGGCGGGGATCGTCCCTGTTTATCTGGTCAAGATAGGGGGGGCTCGGTTGATCGTTGGGACACTGGTTCCATCGCTCAGTCGTCTGGTTCAGTTGCGGGGGATGATGCGTCTACTTCCGTTTGTGTCTCTGGCGCGGATTCGTTAGCCTTGTTTCACAAATATGTGCCCGATTCTTGTGTCGTCCCGGAGTTATCGGCGGGGCTTCCTGTCTTCTAAATCGGACTCTTCAGCGTTTCAGGGACTGTTTCTTCCTGTTCTACACAAAGAAGAATTTGTGAATGCCGCAGAAGACTTGTCGTCATCGACGGGATTTCTTAAGCGGCAGGTGGACAAGTACGCTTTCGTTCCTCAGAATGCGGATTTGTATTTGTGTCCTAAACGGGTTTCTCCCAAACTTGTGGCGGTGGCCAGTCGTTTGGGGAAGAAGTTTGGGACTCGTGGTCCTTTTGATAAAAGTGACAATTTGTTGTTTGATCTTTTCTCACGGCTTGCGGTGACTTCGCATTCCATCGAGAAGTATCGTCGGGAGGCTGTGCTCACTTATTTGGGCATTCGACCGCATCAAATTCCAGGACTGCTTCCGCAGATTCCTGTGGCCAGCCCCCGCCTTTGTGGAGATGGTTTCACTACTCTACTGCAAGCCGAGATTGATGGTGAGAAGCAGGCTCGAGACCTGTCCGTTGCTTTTCGCGATGTCCAAGAACCGGTTCCTTCCTCCAGACCTCGTAAGAAAAGTTTGAAGATTTCGGGTTCTTTTCGTAAGAACGTCGGCCAGTCTAAGGGCCGCCCTCAGGACTGGTACCCGGCCGAGGAGGATTACCAGGATCGTGGTCGTCCTTCGTCTCGAGTTTCTTCTTTCCGTGATTCTTCTATCTTCCCGGACTCCCTTTCGTGGGGTGGGAAGTCATTTTCTAGTGATGGCTTCCCCCGAGTGCTTGGGTCTTAGGTCGGCGGGCGGCTCCAGAGATTTCTCCCGGCGTGGGAGAAGATCACCAGCGACGCATTTGTTCTGTCGGTGGTACGAGAAGGGTTCTTCATAGATTTTGTGGAACCTCTTCCGAATGGCGTCCTCCGGAGCCGCTCTCCGATCATGTCCTGTCCCCTCTTTTTCAGAGTCTCTTTTCCTCCGATTTCGTGTCTCTGTTAGAGAAGGGGGCAATAGAGGAAGTAGACGATCACCCATGTCTTTGTTTGTCGCCGGTGTTCGTGATTCCCAAGTGCTCGGGTTCTTTAAGAATGATTCTCAACATGAAGCGGTTTAACCTTCATTTGGGAAAGGTTCATTTCCGAATGGATCATCTGGCAACCATCCTTTCTTTATTGAATCCCGCAGACGTCGCGGTTTCTTTGGATCTTCGCGACGCTTATTTTCATGTGCCGATACATCCGCGGTTGCGGGATCTTGTGGGGTTTTTGCCTTCCTGGGCAAATTCTACCGTTACAGAGCGCTCCTGTTCGGTTTGCGCCCTGCTCCTCGGATTTTCACGAGAGTCGTGGCGTCAGTCATGCTGTTGGATCATATGCAGATTCTGATCAGCACGACTCAAGATCTCGGATTTCTTATATTTTGGGAGAAATCAGAATTCGTTCCGGCTCGCACGCCGTCTTACCTAGGTGCTCAGCTGGACATTCGTCATCAGCTGGCTCGTCCCAGGCTCGACAGGGTCGAGACGATAGTCAGGACTGCTCGGTCTCTGAGATGTGCACGTCGGGTGAAAGCCGAGTGTTGGCTTCAGTGGCTAGGGTTTCTCTCCAGTCTAGTCGGCATGCTTCCAGATTGTCGACTTTTGATGAGTCCCTTCCAACTCTTTCTGTTGGAGTTTTTTCAGCCGAGCGTGAGTTCTTTTATTGTCGTGGATCTCCCTGTTGTCCGGAGTCAAGGGTCCTCTAGGTCCTTGGCTTCGTCGTTCCTTCTTCCTTCAGGGCAAACGCTGCCGAGTTCCTCTCCCTTCTGTGACCGTCACCACGGACGCGTCGCTGTTGGTTTGGGGAGGTCATTGCCAGGGGTCAATGATTTCAGGAGACTGGAGTCATCTGGACTTTCTGCTCCACATCAATGTGTTGGAACTCATGGGAGTGTTTGCTTCGCTTCGTCACTTCCGTGCTCGTCTGGTGGGTTGTTCGGTTCTGTTTCTTACGGACAACGTATCGGTGATGGCGTACATCAACAGACAGGGAGGCACTCATTCTGTGGCTCTGAACGAGTTGGCCTCTCGACTCTGGGCGTGGTGCAAGGGGACGAGGGTGTTCCCGATTGCATCACATATCCCGGGCGAAGAGAATATCTTAGCGGACTTTCTCTCCCGAGGCAAGTGCCTTCCCTCAGAGTGGACTCTGCCTTCGACTGTCTTCAGGCAACTGGGGAGAGTGTTCGGTGTTCTCGACATCGATCTCTTCGCAACTTCGCTCAACCATCGTTTTCCTCGATATTCTCGAGAGTCTGGGAACCAGGAGCTTTTGCTCTGGACGCTTTTGCGATCCCGTGGAGGGATGGAGGGCTTACGCCTTTACCCCGTTCGCGTTGTTTCCCCATGTGCTCTGGAAGATCAGGGAAGATCAAGCGATGATGATTCTCATAGCTCCTTGGTGGCCGGCGAGGTCGTGGTTTCAGGACCTCCTGACCCTCCTGGTGGGGGCTCCGTGGTCGTTGCCGTGTCATCCGGATCTGGTGTCGCAACCTCTGTCTGGTATTCTACACCAGCGTCCGGAAATCCTCCGTCTGACCGCTTGGCGGTTATCGGGAAGAGGGCTTGTTCGTCAGGTTTCTCCGAACGTGCTGTACAATTTCTAGTCCAGAGTAGACGAGAGTCGACCAGGACGGTTTACAACTCCTGGTTGGATGCTTTTCACACTTGGTGTGAGGAGGTGGGCGTCGCCCCTAGAGAGGCGTCTTTACCTTCTATTGCTGACTTTCTGAGCTCTTTGTATGACAAGGGGAGAGCTCTGTCAACGATTTGTGGCTATCGGTCTGCTATCTTCGGTTTCTTCTGCTCCTCAGCTAGCGGCTCTTTTGAAGTCTTTCTTCCTTAAGAGGCCCTTCTTCAGACCTCTGACACCAGTGTGGAGTTTATCCAAGGTTTTGGCACTCCCTTCGAACCGCTGTGTTCTGCGACGCTTCTGCTTACTACGGTCAAGACGGTTTTTCTCATGGTAATCACTTCTGGTCAGCGTAGGAGCTCACTTCATACCCTTTCGGCTGCCCCTGGGCATATCCGCTGGGAAGGACGTGGGGTTCGTTTGATTCCCAAGGCTTCTTTTATTGCTTAGAATCAGTCTGACAGGTCGGGTTCAGTGGAAGTGGTGCTTCATCCCTTGTCGGATTTTTCTTCGGTCTTCAGGGACGGACTGTGGTGTCCCTTTCGCGCCCTCAAATGGTATCTTTACAAGACGAAGCCTTTTCGCAAGTCGGATCAGCTCTTTCTGGTTTCTCGAGAGCCACTTTCGGCGGCATCTCGGGATACGATCTCCAGGTGGTTAGTCTTGGCTATCAAGGCTGCGGGTCCTGAGGCCTTGACGCCTGGCAGGGCTCCTCGTGCCCATGATACTCACAGTGTCAGTACGTCTTGGGCTCTTTTCATCGGAGTTTCAGTTCAAGATATCTGTAAAGCAGCTTTTTGGAAGTCTCCAAGTTCTTTTTCTGTTTTTTACCTCAAAGATGTGCCCGCGGGCGAACGAGCCTTTGTGGTCGTTTCTCTGAAGGCGGCTTCGTCGTCTATTTCTCTTTTGAATTGATAAGTTTGCTTGGTTTTTACCACCCGGCATTAATCTGTGCTGGTCTTTAGCAAAGTAGAATAGGTAGATACGTTGATTTATTGATGTAAATCATGAAAATCAGTATTGATTTTATTATTTACGATATAAATCTACGTATCTACCTATTTTCCCTCCCTCCATCCCCAGCGCCTTTACCAAGGTGTATCCTAGGGAACTCGTGATAAGAGGAAGAGGTTACGTTGGCGGCGCTCGGACGCAAGGGTCACGGAGGGCGCCTTTGGGCGGGGGGGTATGAGCAATTTGGCGATGTGTTTTAAGTTTCGGTTATGCAATGTTGAGGTGCAACAATAGCAAAGTAGAATAGGTAGATACGTAGATTTATATCGTAAATAATAAAATCAATACTGATTTTCATGTTTTATGATCTCTTTTTTGGAAAAATTATATTTTCATGTGTTTACAGTTTACGGTAGGTCCGAGTTTTGAATAAAGATACACAAGACTCAAAAGAAAATAGAATGTAGAGGGGGGGGGGGGGGGGGGGCTAATTAGGCCCCCCCCCCCAAGGATATATAGGGTTTAAATAATATATAACTGCCAAGTTATCCTGAAAAAGTAGGACTTTGAAAGCCTGTTTGATGTTGTTTGACCCAAGTTATTTTTATAATGGGATAAGGAAATTCAGTGTAATTGGGATGAAACCGTCCAATTTCAATGTTTTGGTTCGTGTACTGTCCAAATCTCAATAAATTTGTTATAACCATAATTTTTGTAATCAAGGAATTTTATTAAATGATATGTGTGGAATCTGTATTAAATTTCATTCTTTTTTTTTCAGGTACTAAATTTTTTTCTCGAGAGAAGAAAGATGGGACCCCACAACTCACCATGGATAGTGATGTATTATCAGGTTAGTAATAAATCATTCCTTGCTACATTAAGCCCCTCAACCAATCACATAGGGGTTCTTTTTGGATGAGTTGATTTGTGGATTGCACAGAAATATCTGAAGTACTGAAGAACTTATCATTTCTGATTGTGTATAGTCAGTAGAGCATCCGCCTCACAACCAGGAGGTAGTGGGTTCGAACCACGTCCGCGTCATACCAAAAGACGTTAAAAGACGGGAGTTGCTGCTTCCTTGTTTGGCGTTCAACAATAAGGGATAGAGCAACGCCGATCTGGCGCTGCTCAGTGGCTGCCAGGCTCACGATCAATTGGGCAAAAAGAATTTCCATTTTCGGTTTAACTTTACTAAAATTTGGAGTGGACTTTAAAAGATTATTATTATTATTATTATTATAGGAAATGAGCAAGTGAGAATCCCTATATATGTAATTGTTTTCATTTTCTATTTATAACAGCTGACTTTGTTTAGTATTTTGAAATGACATGGAAAAAAGCCCATGACAAATATTCATCTTTCCCAAATAAGGTTCTCTTTGGAATCTACAACAAAAATTACAACTGTTTTAATCATTGATCAAATCATAAATAGAAGACTACTTTCTAATGATTTTTTACCCAATCTCAACCCATGAACATATAGTCTTGATACCTCCTTTAAAGATATTATGTAACTTTGCCTCTGATTCTAAACAAAATCCTGGATTTAGCTCATGCTGCAATCATAATGATACACCTTTAGGTCAGAAATGAATCCCATGACTTTTACAAGCCAATTGCACGTTTGATTATCAAGAAAAAAAGAAAAAAAAACGTTATCCCAATTGTTTTTAAAACACTCCAGTCTATTGGGGAAAGAAACATGTACGTAAAGCCGGTCACTCAAAGATTTTACTTTTTTTAGGGCTTCAATATTACACCATATCACAGACACTGATAACACGTAGGGCCATGTATATCAGATTTATAAAACTGGCAACATTGTTAAACAATGCCTTTAAAGTTGATTGTTATAATTGTACTTTCATAAGTTAAATACCATTAACCCTTACTGTACTGGGCTATTTTTGAGCACCCACTGACTGGGGGGGGGGGGGGGGGGGGGGCTGGGAGGCCCCCCCCCCCCCCCCCTATGATCTCGGCCGTCGATTGTCCGATGAACACGAAAATGTGCATGTTTGTAGATATTTACGTAAGAAACAAGATAGTATAATTAGTTTTTTCCGAATATGCAAATTTTTGTTGTTAGCCTAATTAATTATGCAAAAATGCTCATTTTCATGCATTTTACAGAAAACGTGTCAAACTCCACTTTTTGAATGTTGAAACTCAATATTCATATTAAACTTCTTTTCTAACACAAAAAAGGTATTTTAATGTAATTAATAATGATAATTTATGCAAATTTTAATGCGATTTTTTTTTTTTTTTTTTTTTTTTTTTTTGATGACATGCGCATACTAATTGTTATGTAACGCCTTACAGGTATATCCGATTTCGACGAAAATGGTATCAAAATGTGCGTAAGACTCGAGGGAAAAAAGTAATGAAACGACAATTCAAAATTCCAAGCGGTTGCGGCGCAATCCCTGAAAATGTCGAGGGGGGGGGGGGGGGCCTCCCAGGCCCCCCCCCCCCCCCAGTACAGTAAGGGTTAAGACATGATTAACCAATTTTAATGTGAACGTCCAAGAAGCAGAATGATTTAGGGAATACATTTTGCATGATTTGTCAATATCTGTACCACAATCACTCTTCTTTAACAGGTTATGTGAACATCTGTGGAGCTAAATACGGAGAAACTAAGATCAGAAGAAAGTGGATCGTATTGAAGGATATGGTGTTCTCTTGCTCTGCTACCAAAGATGATCCGAAGAACTTCAGTTTTAGTATCCGAGGGATCGATGTAGAGGCTGCTGATAAAAAAGAGGTCAAGATGAAAGGAGCATTCAAACTCAGTAAAGACGGAGAAGTCTACTTGTATATTGAGGTCAGTCAAAGTTATTGTACATTATTACCCATATCAGACATCTGAACAGTTGTTTTACAAAATCATATAACAGTTGTTGTAATCCCAAAAGAGATAATCAGTAAATATGAGACCATATTACCCTCTTATAAAATACCTATGGACTTAACGTTTTAACAAAGCAGGAAATAAAGTCTCATATTCGGTACATTGTTTGCAGTGTATCGAAAATGGTGTCAAACACTTGATGCACAGTGCTGGTTTGACAAAGTTTTTTCAGTTCTATGAGATTGTCATGGTTGATTTATGTATTTGCTTTAGATGTCTGATTTGGATAACAATAACAATATTGACTGGCTTAACATTTTGGAGATACCACATAATATATTGCCCTCACAAGACCCATATTGCCCTTGTCTTTGACTCAGGGCAATATGGGTCTAGTTTGGGAAATATATATGTTGTATCTCCCTCAAGGCCAGTCCATATTATACAAATAGCTACCACAGTGACTTAGCTTTTTACATTTACACAAAAGTTTGATTAGAACAGTTAACACAATTCTAAACATTTAACTCACGTTTTTAATTTGTGAAAAGACATCGTAAGCATCTAACTCCTCTTTTAAGGAGTTTTAATAAATTGCAATTTCTCAAAATAATGGAAATTTACAGCAAATAGGTTAAACCTGTTGTTTACTTTTCATCTCTTCTGAAAACTGCAATATGCAAACTTAGCATTGCAAAGCAACATTATGCCTTGAATCGCACAAAATAATTTCAATTTGGGTGTCATACAGATTTGTTCATAACAAAATAATTAAATGACACATATCTTTTGGTGATTGTCTTCCATAAATTTAATTCCAGGCCCTGAACATGCTAGATGCAGGTCATCTATTGAAGCAGCTTGTATCAGCATCCATGAATGCTACACCCAAGACAACCACTGGAGGAAGACCAGCAAGCTCTGGGACTGATGAGAGTGGTGTGGTTGCTAGGTTACTAGCTTCCTTCGAGAAGGCTTCTGATCAGACAGATAATGCTCAGGTTGGTTGATTTTACATCTTCTTTTGTAGATTTTATTGGTGTCAAGATCATATACTTGTGAGACTTTGCAGTAAACCATTTGGTTGGTCCTACGTGGAATAGTACCTTTTAGTTATACAACGCGTCTGTAGTGTTTAATTAATGACATTTTTTTCTCGAAATCTAAATGAAAAGGTCATGTTCAGATTTGAATACTGATTTTGCACTTTTTATTTTATGTTATATTTATGTTCAGTATTAGAGGTACAAGCAGTAGTTTGACGATATGATTTGTGTAAGCCATCATGATGGATGTTATGTTATATTTATGTTCAGTATTAGATGGACAAGCAGTAGTTTGACGATATGATTTGTGTATTAAAGCCATCATGATGGATGCTAATAGTAGAATCAAGTTTGCTTTCCAATTTTTATTTGTCACATATTTATTTCGTTTGGCCATGTTTTTTGCGAGTGTAGTTTATGGTCTATTTGGGTGTACTAATGTCCTTTGGCAAGACATTGATCTACATTTGCCACTCTCCACCCAGGTGTTAAATGGGTACCCGGTAGGATGCGAAAGCTAATGTGGTTAGATTAGCACGTGTGCGCTTGTAAAAAAGACGCCTGGCTGGAATGCTCCCCAGGGAGTGGAGAATGTGCATACATTGTGTGCGGGTAAGCCTGAATCCTATGACCGGGGTAATAATATATATATCTGTAAAGCGCTTTGAGAGGGCCTTCGGTCCTGAAAAGCGCTATATAAGAACTAGCTATTATTATTATTACTCCATTTCATTTTGGGTCGGTTTATAACTAAATATGTGGTTGTAGCAGTGCAATCATTAACCTGATTTGTATTCAAGAACAATTATTAGGGCCTTTAAAGTTAGTGCATAGTTTTCAAGAATGTTTGTGGCATTTTAGTTTGCTTTATTGCTCATTGTGTTGATTCTCCCCCCCCCCCCCCCCCCCTCCCCCCTCCCTATATTTCGACCTCCTTTTTCCTTGGAATTTTGATATTTAGACCAAGAGAGGGAGAAGAATACAATTACAAAATCAGCTGAATAAGGTTTGTCTGCATGTCTGGTATAAGATGCTGTAATGTCTAACTCTGCATGGATATAACCGATCCTTTAAGATTTAACAAATTATAAAATATTTTATTTGGTTACGATCATGTTTCACAGGTTTAGATGCCTTGAAACAAATGAATTTTCTTGAGTAATATTTGAACTGTGCTTTTATTAATTTCCTTGAAAAGTAAAATCAATTTCAATTTCCATGACGATGCCTAAGTTCCCATCATTAGTAGATCTTTCAAGTGGAAGGCCTGTGTACCCCAAGGCAGTTCAGAGTTTCTTGTTTTCTAATTTAATTAGCCTCTCCTCCTTAAATTGGCAACAATTTATCTTTTATTTCTTTTCTTTGAAGCTTAAAAAAATAAAAAATAATAAAATGAGCAAATGTGACGTGAAAATCACAAAATTTGATTAAGAATTGTCAAATTGTACTATTTATATTTTACATCACATTGCCAACTTGGAGACTGTGGTGGTAGATTATAATTAAATCACTCTTATTCGAGAAAGGTACACAGCTAGACTGCATTGGAAATAGACTCAAAATATTGTATTTTGTGTTCTTTCTGCTCATGTGCATGTATTTATAATGTGTAATTCAGAGCATTCTGGATCAAAAGATAATGCAAATATTCACTAAACGGAGACACTGTACTGATGTGGGTTAAAGAACCCAGCTGTTTGCAATTCAAGGGTTTTTAGATTATTGATGAAACCGCTGTAATGGAGTCAACTAGATGCATGCAATAGAATAAGCTCATATGTGGTATAAAACATTGATGATCAGCGCAATGAATTCTAAAATCCATCTACTAATCATGATCTTCATGTAAGTTGTTCAATGTTTCTGTAGCTTGCATGGAGCTATATCTATATCAGCATGCATACACAATGTACCCCAAAATATTAACTGAATCTTTGCCTGTGTTTGTGTAGTAGCATTATGTGCAGATGCTATCCAAAGAGATTCTTTATGGATGATACAAGCATATTGTATATTTAATGGGTACTACAATGCAGTGGCAGTGGACAGCTTGAAATCATGGTTTCTCACTAGAATTGTATCTACACCTAGCTGTCAGCATTTTGATGACCATGCAGAGCCGGGTTTCATACATGAGTGATGTATGAAGAAGCAGCAAGATTGGTTCTTCCACTAGAAAAACTATTTCTAATGTGAGGAGAATGTGAGGAGAATTTTCCCTTTGGTTATTTACTTCTAAAGTTCTGTGCCGGACTAACAAGTGTATTGAATACTAGCTGAGTGTACCACCTTCTTACAGATCTCAGTGTGTGAGCAACATGTACTTCTCACTCATATAACCAGAGAGCAGGGAAGCACTTTTACCATTACATGCAACCATTTTGTTTCTATTTATTATTTTTTTTGTGGCTAATAACCTTCCATACAAATAATACTGATTATCTCATATTGTGAAAGCAGAGAAGATTTTCTACCGTAAGTCAGCAGTCGAGCTTATCGACCCTTGATGAAACGTATGATGATGTAGACTTATCTCCAAAGCCGGAAGAAAACTATGAAAATAACATCATCAAAGCAGCACCTCAAGATTCATCAGGAAGACGAAAGATGTTTTCAAATAAACTTGTGAGTTTTTTAAAAACATGCTCTAGCTATCAGCCTCTGCCGGGAAAGCAGGTTTATTGCATAGAAAGACATTGCAGCAGGCTCACAAAAATGCTTCATTTTAAGTTGATGTAATGGAAATATTTGCTCTTAAAGTAGTTGGTGCTATTTCTTTTCTATTTTAAGGAGGAAATATGAAGAAGGGGGCAGCAAGGATTGAGTAGTTTTGCTTCAAACCTCAACCTAATGACATGTACATGTATATATATATACGGTCATGTCATAATTGGAAACACATTGACATGGAAGAAATAATGGCATGAGATCGATGTAAGAGAGTAAACGGGAGAGGTGCAGAAGAGGTATTATAGTGTCATTTTGGTGTACACATGGATTTGCTATTCATGCTAAATATAGACTAGACTAAACTCATTAAACATTGGGCAGGAAGAAAAAAAATCAATTTCAGACCGCAAACATGACGTTATGACTTCCACATTTATTTTTTGGTTTGCTTAAAATGTTCTCATTTGGGGGATTTTTTTGTCATTCATTCATCTACTTATCTCTTACCACAATTGACATTGAAAGCCAATCGGTTGGATTGTAATCCCATCTTTGTTTTGTAAATTACCACAGTAGAATTGCAAATCCCTTCTTATACCTTTATTCATAAAACATCAAAATGTGGATCACTCTTACCCCACCACTAGACTAAGAAACACAAACCATAGAAAGGCAGTGTAACAGCAGTAGATGGTTAGAAAGACACAGTAATATAGAATTATAATTAGCAGTACATTTGATGGGAGAGAGAGAGAGAGAGAGAGAGAGAGGCAGACAGAAAATAATGGAATGAGATGGATGAAAGAGAGTGAATGGGAGAGGTGCAATAGAGGTATTAAAGTGTCATTTTGGTGTACACATGGATTTGCTATTCATGCTAAATATAGACTAAACCAAACTCATTAAAATATTGGGCAGGAAACAAAACGATTTCAAACCGCAAACATGAAAATTACAACTCAAACATTTTTTTATTTTTTTGCTTAAAATGTTCTCATTTGGGGAATTTTTTGTCATTCATTCATCTACTTATCTCTTACTGTAATTGAGATTGAGAGCCACTTGGTTGGATTCCCATCTCTGTTATTGTAAATTACAACGGTAGACTATTAATAAAACACTGATCAATATAGGGATCACGCTTGCCCTGCCTTTAGACTAAGAATAAAAATCATAGAAAGGCAGTATACCAGCGTTAGGTGGTCAGAAAGACACAGTGATATAGAATTAACAGTACATGTGATGGGAGAGAGAGAAAGGCAGACAGACACCAATGGCATTAGATGCAAGAAAGAGAGTGAATGAAAGAGGTGCAGAAGAGGTATTATAATGTAATTTTGGTGTACACATGGATTTGCTATTCATGCTAAAGATAGACTAGACTAAACTCATTAAAGATTGGGCAGGAAACAAATCTACAAACCGCAAACATGAACATTATGACTTCCACACATTGTTTAATATTTTTGCTTAAAATGTTTTGATGTTGGGGATTTCATTTCTTCATTAATTCATCTAATATCTCTTACCATAAATTGAGATTGAAAGCTACCTGATTGGATTTTAATCCCATCTCTGTTTTTTAAATTACAACCGACGGTAGAATTGCAAATCCCTTCTTATACCTTTATTCATAAAACATCAAAATGCGGATCACGCTTGCCCCACCATTAGAGAGTATGTGGAGAGAGAGAAAGAGAGAGAAAGGCAAACAAAAAATAGTTATCAAGAAGGAGCAATCAATGCAACTTACTTGATGTCGTAGTGTGTATGATGCTTTTGAAATACATGAATGTTTTGTTTGTTGAGATTCAGAAGGATGTCAAGTTTAATTCATGTTCTCAACAGAGAATATATTACCATCGGAGGAAGAATGATTGCTTCCATTGTTAGTCTTGTTGTATTCCCACTTTAATACATATCAGAAGGATCATTGGTGCATCCATTGTGTTGATTGGCTATGGCTCGTTAAGGGAGAGTCAAAAGGGCTTTATACAGGAAAGATTCGATCATATAACGGTGTACATTTTCCTTTTCCTTCACAATTTGAAAGTATCATATTTTGCCTTCATATCATGAAAAGTTATGTGTTTTTTAGTCTTGTTTCCTTGAAGAGAAACTAGTGAGTTTGGCATTGCTCATTTCAACCATATGTCATTAGTACCTCGGGGAATGCTGTGAACATTTTAAATTAAAAATTGATTTTTAAAAAACTTAATGCAAAAGCATATAGATGTCATTTCCTCACGCATTTGATTGTTTATGATTTGTTTAATCATTGAAATAACATATATCTGATTTATTTGTGTTTATCCCTTGAGTATGTAGGCCTACTATGTCATTGTTTAAACATTATTATTAGTCAAGGGTGTCATATAAAGTAATACTTTTTTTATTAATGATTTCCACATACATGTATGTTTTTCACCACAGTGTTTTTTTAAATATTTTTTTATTTGTATTATTAGTCAAGGATTAAGTCATATAATCATCCATGGTATATGGCATCTACAATACTATAGGGCAGTCAACATGAGTGCTCTTTGGTGCTCCCCACCCCCCAGCTACATACAAATAGGATTCCTCTACCACCTCATAGTAGCTATTTATTCTACTTTATCCCTCACACAGTGATGCTATAAGCAGGTCCAGTGCTCCATACAAGAATTCATATTTACTTCTACCCCTCTAATAGAAACCGACATACATAGAGGACAAGGGCTTTAAATAGGTTGGCTTGCTCTCATTCATGCGATGAATCTTCATCCATCTAATTACTACCCTCCAACCTTTTTGTTTTGTTAACTGCAATGATAAGAAGTTTAACAGGAGTCGTCAGTCTACAGGAGACCTGTATGAAGATACTATATCACCACCACCCTCAGGAGACGGACCGGAGTGTCTCTATGACGATGTCGACGCCCTACCTCCTCTTCGCCCATCAACTGATAAGACGGCAAGAGATAAGAAAACTATGTCATTACCAGTGAGTCTGTGACAACCATTCTTACAAAATAGCAAACTCTTCCTAAAAAAATGTCTTGCTCATCTTCTTTGGATAAAAAACATTTCATCTCTCTGAAAATGAAGAAATGATGCTTGCAGTTTCTTTGTTCTAAACAAAATCATATCACTACCTATAAGTCTGTTTCTTTAAACTTACAAAATACAGCGATTTATATTTACTTCTACTACTCTAATGGTTTCTAATAGTTTTGTTTGTATTGCACTTCTTTGAAAAGGAATATGCACCACTTTCTAACAAAATAATTTGTAATTGTTATTTCTTCATACTGTCTTCTTTAACAGATTTAATCACTTCCAGATTAAACTTTTCGTTTCTTTTGCATGCCCTTGGGATTTGTGCTACTGACAAAAAAAAGTTATGAAAACATATTTAGTTCTTCAGCCCTTTGTGCTTATCTGTATCAAAATAGGCCAAGATTTGCCAATACATGAATATGATTTTTTTTATTTTTTTTTATTCATTTTGTTTTATTTCAACAGGGTAGCCCATCAGTATTTAAAATACTGTTATACTTGGGGGCCATGCATACCATTAAAATGCATATAAAGACATACATGAACACATCATTACATGGTGACTAGTAAACATCATATACCAGAAAGAACACAGATAAAATTTAAAATGTACATGATAAAAAAAAAACAAGCTTCCCAGCTATATCTGAGCGCTGGAAGATAACTGAACACTGGCCCTCCCCCTTGATGTCAAGAACTACAGCAGCTACAGGTAGTATATACCTAGTATCCTGTGGTATCATCCAATATGTTATTCTGTAGAGGATGTATAGGAGAATATTGGGTTCACCATAGATTCAGATTATCTTCAAATTCAATGGTAATAGGTTTTGAGGGGGGGGGGGGATGTGTTACTTGTGTGTGTTTTGTTCACCTTTAAAATTAATATTTTGAAACCAATATGGTATTAACAAGGCAGTATATGGTGGTGAACTAATACGTATATTTGTTTTCCATTTGTGTTATATACATTGCAAACATAGACAAAGCACAGTATTGTGTGCAGAGAGCCAGAAAGATGTTTAGTTAATAACAAACTAAAAATGATATGTTCATGAGTTAACACCTATCTGGCTCTCAACAAACTAGGTCTTTAAGACTTCATTCCTAATGGAAGTCAAAGTCATTATCAGACTTGAGGGGACCATATGGTTTTTGAGATGACTATCTGTCCTATCTTTACATCCTGTGCACCTGTAATGGGTATTCTTGATACTAATGATATTCCTGTATTTATAGAAATTTTTGAAATGCATTGAAGTGGAATCAGTGCATGACATATCAGATGAAAGAGAGAGGGTGTACTGTGAGGGAGAGAGGGAGAAAGAGAAAGGGAAGAGAGAGGGAGAGAGAGAGAGGGGGAAAGAGAGGGAGAGAGAGGTAGAGGGAAAGAAAAAAGAGGAAGTATGGTGCAGTAGAAAAGAGAGAAATGTAAATGATTATTTTGCTTTTATATAATGTCCTATTTTTCATAACTTTAAACTTTTTATATAAAGTCCTATTTTCATAACTTTAAACATTGAATGTTGAATTGTATATCTGATTTCTTGTTAATTAAAATTACTGATTTGTTGGAAATGAAAAATGAAACTGATTCTGAACTGAAATAAACAGAGTATGAGCACCAGAAGGGTATTTCCACACTATAAGACATTGGCTATAAAAATATGTTACATCGAATCCTAGTTTACAATGAAGTTTCCATCTGGGAAATGGAATGTGTGGTGTGAAGGAACCATTTTTTGTATCCGTCTTGTCAACGGCTTCATTCAGTTAAAAAAGATAGTTGTAACATGTGCATGTAAGCGTCATGGCATATGCAAGCACGGCCATAGGTCACATCATGGGGCTCCAAAAACAAGGAGCCCCCTGGAATGACTGAACAATCATGAACACTTCCAACGTTGCAACAATCTCTAATCAAAGAGCTTTGGTTTGGATGTAGGTATTATGTGATGAATTCTGCTTTGTATACCTGTCTATGAATGTTGAGTAGAGTCTCCTTCATCTGTCTAATTCATTTGATCCCCAGTGATCTTCACCCTTTCCCCCACATTTGTTATGTATAGCTTGGGTAGTATATCCTGTGTGCTAACGATGTCTTGCAGCTTATAGGTATTCCCTGCGAGAGGAAGACATGCAGATGACATCATCATGCTTGTTTTTTCTCTGATTTTTGTAATCATGTTGTGTTGCTTTACATGCAGTTATGATATGATTAGAATGAATGTCATTTTGATGATTTGCCAGCATTGTTTAAATTAAGCAAAAAGTGTATTTCTCCATGCTACATTTCAGATAAAAACATGTTTTAGTCTCACATATAATGCAAACGCAGAGGTAATGTACAGCCTGGAAATTGGATAAAGAATGCATTGCAACCCCTACAGGAACATTTAGAAATTGAATAAATTAATTTACTAAACCTATGCTACAAGAATAAGATAATCTACAAACAAAATTGCTTTGCTTACATAGATGCCACTCTTGATCTTAGAATTTTGATCAGTCTATGAAACAAACCACACATGAGTAACAGTGTCCTCTGAAAGAGCTCATAATCACTGCTTAAACCTGTTCATAATTCACATACATCCATGTAACATATTTCTGTTTCCTACGATCACCAAAGTCCGAGGACAGGGTACCAGCAGTTTTTGAAGATCTTTATCTGGAGGTTATAGGTGATACCGACACCATGGCAACCACATCATCATCTTCAGAAGCATCTCCTGCAGTCGATACGATCCTAAGCCCTAATTCACTCCAAGCCCCCTCCACTCCTCAATCTCGAATAAAGAATTTCAAATTAGTAAGTTGCATTCTGATGAGAAATGTAAGTGAATCCTATATAGCCCCCTGCATCACTGTAGACTGTTAGCTAGTACTCACATCCTCATAACACTTTCCATATTAATGATTTATCAGGTGTCACAAAGTCACACTGTCACTGGGGTCGGTGGAATACTGCTTGGGTGTACGTAACAATCCCACTCTTTTGGTTTGATAATCCTACTACCTATTACTATGATGATGCTCAAGAAGCATTGTAAAAACATGGATCACTGTCCAAATTATTTATTGATCTTGAATCTATATTACCCTGACTTTGCTCAACCTTTCTACCACTCTCTCTCTTTTTTAAAGTTTAATGCAAAATTAACATTTATCACATCACTTAGCCTCCTGTTATCTACCCTATGTATATCATACACTGTGTGTATTCCCTTTTTCTACCCAAAATTTATCAAGGTTATTTAAAAAAGGGCAGTTTTTTGTTTTGACTTCTAACTCTGTTTTACCAATACTCCACTACATTTATTTCCACTTGAGCATTGCATCCAGCCTGTAAATCACCATCTGACTTGCATATCGTTCCTCCACCCATCTTTGTTCACTTTCAAACCACTTCTTATGATATTTCATATGCAATGTGACATAGTTGGTTCGGAGCCATAGGGGTGTTAACTTTATTATTTTACACAGAGTTAATATCCTTCTGGCTCCAAACACACACAATGAATATTTGTATCAGGCCAAGCAACCATGCACTCATGATAGATAGAGAGCCTAGATGTACCTACATTAGTTTGATCAATCCTGCTGTAGTATTGTTTGGTTCACTTTAATAAGGCTAGTTCACACATGATGCAGCAAAACTATGGTGGATTTGTATGATGACGTGAAGTGTAATAGATGCCATTAATTTACATGTTAATAAACTGCAGTCAGTGGCTCTTTTACTGTGGTTTACCTTGCCATATCTGAACAAGCCTTGAACCCTTCCCATGTCCTGGTTGGAAAAATCTGCCCCCCCCCAAAAAAAAAAAAAAAAAAAAAAAAATGTATACAAATAAATAAAATAAATAAATACATTTTAAAAAATTACAGTGATGAGCTCAATTTATTGTGAAGCATAACTGGGCCTTATCAATGTTATCAATGTACAATTTTCTAATGGAAGATATTACTTTTGAGTCGGAGATGTAGATTCCACAGTGAAACAATAAAGGGAGAGAAAGAATGTTGTACGCCCTCTTTGATAAGGGCATGCTTGTCCATTCTTTGATGTATATTACTCCTTTCTTTACTGTTCCCCTCATTAAACTGGTGGCATGGTGGATTTACAAAACAGTATATTCTGTTCTTTCTTCAAGAAAGTGATCCTGCTATGTGTCTTTCCTTGTTTGCAGTGTCATAATACAAGTAATCTCTACTGATCTGTTCCTTCTGTAGACAACCAGTCCCATGATATTATCTGCTTCTATCTACAATATTCCCCTTTATGTTATGAACACTTCACAACACACATGCATTTATTTTTGTCTTCATGTACACCCTAAACACATAGCCTACATGTGTTTTTTCACATATACCATGCCTGCTGATATGCCTGCTGATATGCCGTCATTGTGTTTATCCTGGCAATTGTACATTTTTTCAGTTGCTTATCCCAGGCGTACTTGTATTGCTCATGGCTGTGTAAGTATAAACATGCACACCAATATGATATTTCAAATGTGATAACGGGCATTCACACTTTTTCACAGTTTATCTTTGTCTTGCTTTTTGAAATATGATTAGTATCTATGTGTCAAAAAGATATTTTAGTCCTAAGGAAATATTTTATTGAAACTAATTTTCATATTTGAATCGGGTAATTAGTAATAAAATACAACAAAGTACATTTTTTTCACCCCAACATATTCTTCTAATTAATCAATTTTATCACATTTCACATGCATGTGAGCACACTTGACTATTACGTGTAGATAAAAGAGAATTTAAAACATTTACGACAATGCTCTATGATTTGCTGCACCATAACATGCGATTGTTAGCAATAGGAACATTTTCTTGTATCTCTATCCCCAAGTATTTCTAGATATTGAACACCTATCGGTACATGTAAATGTCACTTTGACTTCGGTGCTCTAAGTTGTTAAACTGACCTGAAACTTGTCTATCACGGCCACCCAAGGCAAACAGGAAACTGGCCTTTGTGGACAGGTGACCTTTCTAGACAGGTCCTAAAGCACAGGTTTCTTCCTTGAGTGAAACGATATGGGTGGCCATTATAGGGAAGTGGTTGGTAAGACGGCTTTGACTGTGTGGTATTATTTGTAGACTAAGAATATTTTGTATGTCTGTCCTCTTGACATTTAAAATATGTTTAAGGTATTTTAATAGTATTGTATCAGGGATCAATGCAAATAGCACAAATAGTACAAAAACATTTGTTGATATTTTTGGATCAGAAAATGATTCTTAAAAAGCATTTTAAGAAGAGTAATTACCAGTTTCATGCTGCATTTCTATTAACATTATTTTTGCCAGTATAAGTGTTTCAACAACTATCAATGATTCACATCTTATGTTGGATATTGGAAGACGTACAGTATACAATTGTTGTCAAGAGACAAAAGATGATGTAAAGAGAGAGAGAGATCAAGATGGAGAGAGATTGGGGACAAGAGAGAGAGAGAGAGAGAGAGAGAGAGAAAGAGAGGGAGGATGGGGTGGAGAGAGAGAGAGAGGTACATCTATAGGTATTTGGTTCCTGTATTGATCCACAAGTGTCCTTTGCCCTAAGGAACTACGTGTCCATGCACTTAACTAAGTTATTTTGAAGTAACCTGGAAGTATTCTTCCAAATGTTATCATTTTCTGTTTCAATAATCTATTTCACTGACTATCTTTTAATATTCATGTATGACTTTCTTACCTTTTCTATAACAAATATCCAAACCAAACCACGAGCAACATCCAAGTTTGTTCACACATTGGATGATTTTTTTTCATGACTTTCTAATATTTCATGTGCATATTATTTACTCAAACTCATATCTGTGTATTGTTTTGTTTTTATTGTTATGTGGCTGTGTATGTGTACATTTGATAATATTACATTCCATATGTTTATTTAGTTTATTGTGTCATTCTTTCTTATATTGTATGAAGATACTTACATCAATTATCCTGAAACATATACCTCCTTTTTCTGTTGCCAGCACCATTTTCTGTGAATGAAATCTTCATTTATATTAACAATATTTTATTCATTCAGAAGTGGTTTATATGTACTGTAGAAGTAGTAGTAGTACAAGTTCAAAGTATAATTACTAATTGCACACTATTAACATTGCATAACCCTTATTCAGCATGTACATGTATATGTTATGCTTCTTACTTTTCTTTGTGTTGCAATTAATGGAATGCTTGTTACCAACATGTTTCATGCTGTACAGTTTTGATGTCACCTGTGCATGGTTAAAAGCGTAAACTGTAAGTTGTATCATATCTTATCTCTGCAAACAATTCAAGGTAGTGATGAAATGTTAGAATGAAATGTTTCATTTGGAGTTTAGATGGGTCAATATTTTGACATTTTTGCTATTTTTAGGGAGATATCAAGCACAGAAATGTTCATAAATAACTAATGAGCTCTTTTCATGATAAAATATTATTTGGAATGGAAATTAATAGAATTATAAGATATCTAATTTGATATGCTATATCCTCAATTTCCTCAGAATTTCAAAGTCAAGAAGGACAAAGAAAAGGAGGTGATTAGTCCGACTGAATCGGCTCCTGGTGAGAAGAAAGAGACAGAGAAGGAGAGGAAACAAAGGGAGAAGAAGGAGAAGGAGGAGAAGAAGAAGGAGGAGAAGAAGAAGAAAGAGAAGAAGGATAAGAAGAAGAAGAAAGAGAAGGAAGAAGTGGCGGAAGTAGCTCCTTCTACCCCAACATCTCCTTCAACTCCACCAACTCTGAAAGTATCGGAGAAGACAGATGAGATGAAGAAACCATCTCCTGCTTTACAGAGGAAAGCATCAGGTACATAATCAGTTCTAGATATCAATGACCCTTCCAGAGGAAAGCATCAGGTACATAATCAGTTCTAGATATCAATGACCCTTCCAGAGGAAAGCATCAGGTACATAATCAGTTCTAAATATCAATGACCCTTCCAGAGGAAAGCATCAGGTACATAATCAGTTCTAGATATCAATGACCCTTCCAGAGGAAAGCATCAGGTACATAATCAGTTCTAGATATCAATGACCCTTCCAGCTGCCTGTGAGCATGTTCATGTATATCAGGGCCTTCCTTAGTTGTACACCTGTCTGTAATCCTAAGGTTATGCCATTGATGTAAGGTAGCCAATCTGTGATTCAAAAGGTATTGTAGTAAGTTTATTGAAAGTTCTGATCTGACACATTAAAATGAATTATCTTATTATTGGTGGTCAAAGTATATAACGTGTTGGTAATGTTCCTTCGTTAGGTATCTTAGGTATACATTTGTTTCCTGTAAGCTTCATATTATAAATGTTTGTACACAAGTTTTCAAAAGTATAGAATGATGTTAACGATCAAATGTGTATTACCCCAAAACATAACCATTACTTTGTATCATATCTTAATCTTGCCTCCCCTGACATTGTGATATGGTATGGGGTCATACGTTTAAAACTTTTAAAATAATAACACAACATCCCCATACAATTGCCTAAGCATGCATTTGTTTTATAAACTTAAAGGAAACCTCACCCCAAAGAATAAGTGTAGGTATTCTGAAAAAGAGATGTATTCTTGCCCTTTGATGTACGATATCCCTTATGAAAATGTACAAGAGATATGTAATCGAAGGTATTCTCAGCATCAACTCTGAAAGTATCGGAGAAGACAGATGAAATGAAGAAGCCATCTCCTGCTTTACAGAGGAAAGGATGTCTTGATTTTATTTATTTTATTTATTGAATATCACCAGTGAATAAATGCAATGATTATAATGAGAGACGAATATAGGACGTAAATGCCTAAATGATTTGTATGTTTTGTTAACAGCGCCAGTAAATAAATTCAAGGATTCTAGCATGAGCCATCTATTGGTGAAGGATAAGTTGATGCAGGATAGAAAAGAGATGGAGACACAAAAGAAAGAACTCAGCACCAAGAGAGGAGACCTGAGGTATACCTGAAAAGCAATATCGCTTAAGATCTTCTACCTGTATTCCATCATTATTACCACACCACCTAAATTTAAATTCTTTAATCGCCTTGGATTGAAACCAGCAACTGCCACATTGTTCATGTGACAATGTTCAACTGTTGCTCTCAGTTGTTATACAATGACTTGACCTAAGCATGGTCAAGAGTTTGATTTTGTATCTTTTATCTTGTATTTATTCTTGAAATTCAAAATGGGATCATGATTGTTTGAATAAGATATATTAAAAGACTCTCAAGACAAAACTTAAATGACCTCAAATATCCCAGAAGACTTAGCTTGTGTCTCTATAAGGACAAGGTACAGCTGTTTGGATTATCTTTTTTTAAAGCATTTTTCTTCAGAATTGTATGACAATCTAAAGGGCAGGAAAGTACACACATGTGATGAGAATGAATGTGTGGTTGCCTGTCATGTTAAAGGGAGTGTGTCATGACGAGACTTTGTGTCTTTCCCGGGGCCCTACCCGGGGCCAATCGGGTATAATACAACGCGACCAAGGGCATTCGCGTGCGTGCAACATATGCGAAACCGAAGCATGAGGAGAACTTTGGTCTGTTTCACCAACGCTAGCGTGCACTGTCCCAGTGTAGCGCACGCTGACCCAGTTAATCAAGTCCATTTGTTTAGGTGCAGTTGCTAAAAGAAGACGTAGATGGCGTCAACCAGTAATTCCCATGATACACTCCCTTTAACCAGTTGATATGACTTACATACATACATTTATATCTTGGGCGTGGTATCTTGGTTAGTATCTGATGGTTTAATGAGTATAATTTGTTCCCTTACAGAGCTAAGAAGATGTCGTCATCAGATCCAGTAGAAAAGGAGAAGATACAGAAGGAGGTTGATGTGATTCAAAAAGAATTATCAGAGCTTAGCAAAAAACTCGTCAAATTAGCTTCAGAAATGGAAGATGCTACAGGAAATAAGAAAGATACTGTGAGTTCTAGTTTACTTATTTTATTGTTGTTCTTCTTGTTTTTTCATTTCTAACCCTTTCTCTCTCTCTCTGTCCTTCTGTCTGTCTATCTTTCCATATCATTCTCTTCTCATCGTCTATCTTTACCATTATCAGTCTCTTTTGGACCTGTATGTATTAATGATTTTAGGTGTTTAACTTGTGACAAGGGATGTCAAGGAAACAGGTATACTACAAGGTTAAACTGTTGTCTATTCTTTGATTGTGAAATATATATTTGTCATGGTCATGTGAGACTATTGCTGATTGCTGATTACTTTATTTAACAGGGCTCTCATCATTCGGCTTAAACAAAAATATGTTGTATTGCCCTTTGCGACCGACCCAAAAATCTTGAAATCTACGGTCAGCTTTACAAAATAAAAAGTAATTGTTTTGTAGAGAAAACAAATATTAAAGCACTCAAAAAAAGTTTGACCGACCAACCCATGTTTTGGCACCTAAAGGGCAATACAACATCCTTTTTGTTTAGGCCTTAGAGTAGTGCTATAAGTTGGCACATCATCAGTTTGTCTTGGATTTGATTGTCATAGTATGATTTTGTCAAGTTAAATGTGTTTGAATAGTTCAACCTCAAATATGTTATTTGTATTTCTTAATTGATTTTTTAATAGAATAACCCCCCAACTGAGGTGAGTGCAATGATCTTCACAAATATAAATAAAAGCACTGGCTAGCAAATACAAGCATTTCTAGATCATGTTCAATCTACTAACCTTTTTTTATGTTTCAAAACCTGATTATTATATATTTGTTTCATCAGATTTCCAATTAATTGTGTGCCCTAGTATTCGTCCATACATGAAGTAGAACATGTTCTTTATTAGTGTTATACGTTTATGTGCATCCCATTAGACAAGTAGTATGACATTTCCATTTAATTTCTGACCCTCCCCCTCCCCCACCCCCCTCCCTCTCACCCCTCCCTCTCACCCCTCATGACATAATGTGTCATCCTAGTTATTTTGAAGGACCTGGAGCCATTGTCAACATTGCATTATCTATACTTCTATTCATTTATTTATCAGTAGCTAAGTGCATTCTGATTTTCTTTTCAAAGATGCTCCCACTCTATCCAAAATCAAACTATCATTTATTTACTGATCATGTTCTAACTATTATTTTGATAAGTGCTGCCATTATGTACCGGTATGTTGTAAAACTTGTAGCAGATCATTGATTATCCCTTGAAAACATTTATAATCACGTTTGTTTGATAGGTTGATTGGTTTGTATGTACTGTTCTTGTTATAATTTTGCATGATGTGAATGAATTTTCCTTTGAATGTTACCCTGAAAACGATGGTATCACCACTCCTACATCATACTATTATTTGATTTAATAATTTAGTGGAGATGCTTAGAATCTCCTTTTTCAAAGAATATATGGCACTGGCATCTTTTTTCGCAATTTCCCTTTCTACTTGTATGATGTTCTGAGTCAACTTTGAATTCAATAGAGACAAGAAAATGATTTAAAACATTAACTATCCCTTGCAGTTCCCAAGCCAACTTTAGATCACCCAGTACTTGTGTTTGATCTTTTATTGTTACACTAAGAAAAGTTTGTCACTGAACATTGAAATTTCACTCATAGGTCATTGACCACATGTTCAAAACACATTAGATCCTCCCTGCAACCAATCTTGACTATTAAAGGTAGCTCAACACCTGATCTACGGTATTTTAAAGGCGAACTGAGAAAACAAAACAACTATTGCTGCTGATATTGATAAATTGGAAAGTGGATTTGACTGATAGATCAGGGTTTATTAAAGAGAAGGTTGAGTTCTGGGAAGAGGTGAAAAATAATATGTGAGCATTACTCATTCTTATTATGCAAGTGTGGAAGAACATCAGTTAAGACATGTTCCCTGAAAAGCATGGCTCTTCAAATGCCTTCATATTCTAAATATGCATGTAACATCGTAAACATCGGGGGCCGGCTTTTTACGCCACGTGTTCGTGTAGTCCCATATACATCTTTCTGTGCAAGTGTTTATAACTTTACCAAGACTTGGCCAAATTTCTTATCATTTTGATGATTCCAGAACCTTGCAATACACACAAATTCTTATATGCTAGATGATCAACCTTTTCTGGTCGGTTCCACACCGTTTCTTTCACAATCCAATCGCATGACCAGAACTCAACTTCATCTTTAAGATCAAGTTAGAAGTATGTACCAAATCCATGTCTTGATGGTAAGGGTTCTATTCATATGCAATAAAATTATTATCTTCAACCATGAAATGTTATGTGTTTTTTGGCACCTGTTTACTTTCCACAATGTTTTGCTAATTAACCTACAAAGCTAAGAAGTTTGAAGAAAAAAATTGCTCAACCTTCTGCCTGGCACACATCAAAATATCCTTTTTTTTCCATCAAATTAAAAAAAAAAACTATTACTTTGTAGCAGATATTTTGGCTGTGTTTACTCTGTTAAGCACAAAGAGGCACTTTCTGATTCACGTATTACTCTTAGCTGTAAAGAGCAGGTTGAAAGCCTATCCACTGTGTTAACATCCTTAACGCCTTCAAAACCAGCGGGAAACTCAATGGCCCGAATTCACAAAGCAAGGTTTGAGCTCAGACCAGGTTTAAGTTTAAACCTCCTTTTGTTTCGCCAAACCTCCTTTTGTTATTTACAAACCAGGTTTATAAATAACAAAAGGAGGTTTGGCGAAACAAAAGGAGGTTTAAACTTAAACCTTGGTCTGAGCTCAAACCTTGCTTTGTGAATTCGGGCCTATAAGAGCCTGGTGGATAGTGCAACTGGTTCATGGTCAGGTTCTTCGCTGCATTCACAGGAGTCGATTAGCTCAGTTATGTGGAAACCTGCTGTAGTATCCACCTAAAATAAAAAGACCACCTGTTTTTGAAGACCATCTTTTCAATTCCTGTGAAGTTATGTTTGTAATTCAAAGATTTGTTAAAGGACACCTGTTTATATAAAACCAGCTTATGGGGAAGACTGCTTATTATGTCTCCCATGCAAAGTCATTAGATATAGGTTTGACTGAATTATAATTTTCTCTTCTTTTGAAACAGAATGCTAACAGCACGTCAAGTGATTCCTCACCTCTCACCAAGAAACCATCAGTGAGAGCTTCATCACCTGATAGAGACAGTGTTAGCAAAGGAACGGTGTCAGATAGAATGAAGGTAAGAGCTTCTCCATCACATGATTCTCTGTTTAGAGAGTTCTCTGAACTCAAAGGTTTGTTTTCCATTAATTCAATTTGAACCTGAGGCTAAATCTTGTTGAAGGAAGAAAAATCTTGGATTTTAGTGTAACTTCTCCTGTTGAACTTGACTCTTAACTGGGTGAAACATTGCAGTGGGTTTAAAGTTACTGGAATATGGGCCATATATAGATTGTATTATATATATGATATGATATATATTAATAGATTGCAGTGTTTCTTTGTTAGCCATACCTTGTTTGCTTTGTTGAATATCCAAAAATAATAATACAAGTTTTCACATCATCTTTTCCAATGCAGTGTTAATCATACCTGTTTGCATATTGATTTCAAGAGTCTGATAATATTGAACCATTTTGGCTTAACAGGAAATATGTGGCTGTTTCTGAAAAAAGAACCTGTAGGCCTATGGGTCTTAGGTGATGTCAATTATGTATAGTTCTTTGGTTATTTGTTACACTGTCCCAGTTACCATATGTATTGTTACAGGGTTAGTAGCCTGGTAGCCTCAAATTCTAGAGATGAGGTACATCACATCAGATTGCCCTCTTCCTTGCTTCTGTTTTGTGTTAATTGTTGGAATGGAGTTTGAAAAGTGGAAAAAACATAATATTTGTATTTATTTGTCTTTTGTTCTTTGGGGGAGCTCATGTTGGCAGTTTACTTCTGCATGATCTTTTCTTTACCCTTGTTGCTTTTTCTCTCATCTCAAGTCTAGTACTTAACCTCATCATTTACAATCTCAATTTGAATTCAGATGTTCCAACAAGGCAAGTGAATGTGAGAGAACTCCCTGCATCACAAGATATTCCTTCTACGAGTCTGGCTTGATGTTACCATAGATCTTCCTTCTATGAGTCTGGCTGGATGTTACCATAGATCTTCCTTCTACGAGTCTGGCTGGATTTTACCATAGATCTTCCTTCTACGAGTCTGCCTAGATGTTACCATAGATCTTCCTCTGAGTCTTCCAAGTCTTAATAATAAACCATACTGCCAATGGATACCATTAACCAATGGAACCCTGAGATGAGGTTCTTCTTCCAAGGGAACTTTAGCTCTTTCTAAGATCCCTGTCTCCATCTCTTACTAAAGATCGATATGATTTCACTATTATGATAGCAGGTCACTTGAAACCATGGTGCAGTAGAAAAAAGATATATATATATATCATGTCCCTTGTACGCTAGTGTTTGGTATAGTTTTGAAAAATAGGATGCTGGATGAAAGGATGAAAATGCATATTGTATCAATATTAATCATCTTCAATAGATTGAGACGTACACGCACCACCAAGAACTTTGCAACAACAGAAAGGCCCTAAAAAGATATAACAGTAGTAAGACAATATTCTGTTAAATCTAATGACATTCAGTGTAAATGTGAAGCAATATGTGAACGTATAGCAATATGTTAAAGTCCCCAAACTGAGGAAAAATGCATGGCCCTATAAACTGGGATGTTTGTTTCCAATTGATTCTGACCTACATTAGACAAGTTATTATTATTTGGGGGTGAAAGGTTTTTCTTTCTTTTTTTCTCAGTCACCACACTTACCATCCCCCCTTCATGTACATGTATAAAGTAATGTATTGTTATGTAAACAGGAATTAGCTTTCAATTTTCAGGGTAATTGTATTAGTCCTGTACTGTAGACAGCAATGATGAAATCATGCCATGCGCACAGAAGGCCAGGTAAGGTATGTAATACAGCTAGGTAGTGGGAAATTCATTCATATTTGATTTTATTGTGTCAAATTAATGATTATTTTTTATATATTGAAATTATTCAGTTGATCTGAAGAGAAGTAACATGTATGTTCTTTTATTAAATGGTGGATAAGGGATTGAGTTGATAAAATATATAATTTTTGTGAATTCATGCAAACACTTTAATAGTGATCATCCATGTGAAAGAAATTAAAGGTGAACAGTATGTTGTATTTTGTAGTTGTTCATGAGCAGTTTGATTTGTGATATGTACTCTAAGCTTGGCCATAGTCAAGGCATTTTATTCTGTAATTAAGCTTCTCTTAATCCGAGTGCAGCTAGTAGATACCTAGTAATGTTGATAGGAGCTGTTGGAGCATAGAGCCAGGCTGATCATCATTTCTAATGAAAGCACAGTGATAGGTGCTGTACTATAAATAAACATAATTCATGTTATTCTTCTCATTATGAAGATATGAAATGCTTGGTCATAGGTTATATGAATTGATATTTTTTCATATGATTTGATATAATGGTAGTGTCAAAAAGTCTTATTTGCATTGGTCCTATTTATTGATGCAATGAATTTTTTTGGAGAGTGGATAAAGTGAGAAGTACAGCTGCAATCCACACCATACATATTCACAACTCATATTCTAAGTTCATTTTGGGTTTTAAAAACAAATAATTTCCAGGTCTACCAGAACAAAGGGATTTATATTACTTTTCTGTTATTGATTATGTTTGGGTTGAGGAATTTGAAAGATAGTCGATCAGTTTTAAGGGAAAAGAAGCATTTTGATCAGTGGTCTGACATGTTGTATAAAATAAAATAAGAATAGAGCCAATGACAAAACACAAAGCTTACTCCCAGAATGCTTTATATTTCAGTTTTCCTCCAGAAATCTTTGTCTTATTTCTGTTATTGAAATAAGATGTTGTTGCATGATTTCATGAATAAAATGCATGTACATTATAGTTATATTCTGTTGTAGTTTCATATTAAGTTTTTGTTATACTTAGATCGGATAATGACAGTATGATTGCCATAATGAATAGAATTGATGAATCTGGATTACAACCTGTTTGAGATTTCTCTTTATATTCACATATATTCAGCGCTGGTCGCTGGGACTTCACAATGGATTTATACTTTCTGTTTGTATACTCAGAAAGGCTAAAGCAAAGGTGTGACGTAACGGATTGTGGTATCATAAAACATATTAATACTTAGATGATTGTTTGGGTGTGTTTCATAAAGTGGTACCAAAATATACTGCCCCAAGTTGTCAACATTTATATTATGTCGGTAATTGTTTTTAATTTACAGAATCTATTGTAATTTATGAAATATGCTGTTCATATATGTTTCATGTATATCGTTAGGATTAGTATGAAGCTGTATATGTAATTAAGACTGTGATTGGATATGAAATATTTAGAGTACCGTAATGACAAGAGGGTATCAACCTTTAGCATTTATGAATCATTGCATTGTGACTCCATGTAAAACAAAATAGTCATTTAAATGATGTGCAACTCATCAAACACAACATTAGCAGTAATCATCTTCATTGAAATCAGAATATATTAGTCTCTAAATAGTTCAAGAAGAAAATGTATTTTAAAAAGTGAGTAGCAAAGAGAATGATTGATATGAAGTTTAAAAATGTAAACTGATCAAACTATATACTTTTTCACAATGTATTGTGTGATGGTCAAATAATCAGTTTCAAGAGTTACGCATGTCTCATATACCGTGATAGGGATAGAAATAATGTAAAGGGACAAAATAGAAATATGCATTGAGAGAGAGAGGTGAAATGGGAGATTAAGATCAATGCTAATTATCAAATAAAGATGACTCTTTTGTAAAGATCCTTTTTCATGCATGATTAAATGTGTAGATATGATATCATCAGCAAGCATGTTTGATTAATTTCTATTTTATGTCATAGAATGAGGTTTTAAGGTGTTTAAAGCATTTCTTAGTGCATGGAAATGAATCTTACAGGGATAGTTGAGTTCTGTTGCAGAGGGCGCTACACCAAATAATTTGTTTGTGAGATAATGAAAACTGGAAACAGAACTCAACTATCCCTTTAATGCTTTCAATATCCATGCAAACTTCTCTTCATGAAAGATAATACATTTTGTATAATATCTATATTTTGTATCTCATTTTGTAAATTCAAACAGTTTTTTCCATTTACATGATAGCACCAGTATATATTTTGACATGAAAAAACATCTTGTGAAATGTTATGATCAAGGTGAGGCCTTAGAGGTTTTCTATTTGTTTTATTTCGTTCAACTAAATATCTAATGACGTTATTCATCAAATTGTAGTTTTGAAATAAATACTTCACTCTGTTATAATGCCATTGCTACCCAAGATAGTTTAAAGCCACTCTTAAGTTTATGTATTATGTCTATGTAGTTGCTAGTGTAGTATGACCTATGTTATCTTATGATTTCTCCTTTTTCTGTGTAAATCTATAATCCTATGCCTTCCAATGTAAACATGCCTTTTAGACCTATATATTTATATCTATGACAATCTTGATGAAGAAGATGAGAAACATTATATCTATCGGGGTATCTTCAATCTCTGATGTATCTGTAAACGATTTTAAGAATCTGTAAATTGATAATTTTTTTATACTCAGAACGTGTCTTTCGTAAATAAAAATATATTTCATTTATCCTAAAAAAAAATAACACATTTTGTATTGCAAGTTGTGTATAATTTCCCTATGTACAGTATTCCCACTCAATTTCTTTTTGCCATAAGCTCTGATATCAGACCTTAATTTAATTAAGTTCGGAACAAGTTAAGCTTCAGGCAACACTAGAACCAGCCATACAGTATGCCAGTTCAAGAATATAAAGGAAAAGGAAAGAGAAAGAGAGAGTGAGAGAGAGAACCAAGTTAATTATTACGAATTTCAGGCCCTCTGAACGAAATACCGAATGCAGCTTAAAGAATTACGGATAAGAGCACAAATTTGCTTGCGCCTATTGAATATACACATAATACATGGCCGAATAGCAAGCTCAAGTAGAGGCAAGGGCAGCAATTATGCAGCGAGGGGGGAAACGCCCCCCCCTCCCCATTTTGGAAGTCTTGTTTCTCGTATAATAGGCTCTATGGGGGCCCAACTTCTTAAAATTGTGCCTTATAGACTCTAGAAATAAAGGACAAAATATGCGCTCTAAATTGGGATTTTGTTCAAGGCTATAGCTAACAAGGGGCGTTGACTTTTCCAGTTCTCTGATTGGCGAAAACTGGTTTTATTATAGAACATCAACAAATTATTCGCGCGGATCTCGGTGGTGAGCGAAATGCGAGTTGATATCATTAAAAAAAATGGAAAATTAAACACCTTATTTGGAAGTGAGGCTGGTTTAACACTCAAATAGTGGTCTTTATATCATCGTCATGTTGTGTGTATGATTTATGAATTATGGAATTAAATGAATTAAATAACGTTAGACTTTTCTCACAATTTAATATATGAACACTGTAAAATTATATAAATTACAATGAATGAAATCACAACGTTAGACTTTTTCCACAAACACTCTATGTACACTGTAGGCTACATAAATATGGAATACAATGACAGAAATATCAACGTAAGACTTTTTCCGCAAACAATATATTATGTACACTACAATAATATGGAATACAATGACAGAAATGACAACTTTATACTTTTTCCACAAACAATATATCTACACTGTACATTAACATGGAATACAATGACAGAAATAACAACGTTAGACTTTTTCCACAAATTGAATACAATGACAGAAACAACAACGTTAGACTTTTTCCACAAACAATCTATGTACACTGTAGGCTACACAAATATGTACTACAATGACAGAAATAACAACGTAAGACTTTTTCCGCAAACAATATATTATGTACACTGTACCATAATATGGAATACAATGACAGAAATAACAACGTTATACTTTTTCCACAAACAATATATTATGTACACTACATTAATATGAATGACAGAAATAACAACGTTAGACTTTTTCCGCAAACAATATGTACACTGTACATTAATATGGAATACAAAGAAAGAAATAACAACGTTAGACTTTTTTCACAAACACTCTATGTATATTAATATGGAATACAAAAAGAAATATCAACGTTAGACTTTTTTCACAAAAAATCTATGTACACTGTACATTAATATGAAATACAATGAAAGTTTTAACAACGTGAGACTTTTCTCACATACAATGTATGTACACTGTACAATAATATGGATGACAATGAAAAAAATATCAACGTTATGCTTTTTTCCACAACCAATCTTTGTACATTAATATGGAATAAAATGAAAGAAATCACAACGTTAGAGTTTTTCCACAAACAATATATGTACACTGTACCTTAAATATGGAATATATTGGAAGAAATAATAACGTTAGACCTTTTCTCACATACAATCTATGTACACTGTACAATAATATGGAATACATCGAGTTACAATGCCCCTATGGAGTTTATCAAGAATAGAAATGTCACGAATAGCAACTGAGATAAATAAATATTCATTACTATCTGCGATCTAAATTGGACATCTTGCGGTTTCTGATACTTTGTTTCCATAGATTTGATTTTATTCCTAAATATATGTTGATGTAAGCAAAACGATAAACTCCTTGATATAACTATAAAAAAATGCTAGGGAACTTCGGTTTAATAAAAGAAAAATCGTTGTTAGATTTTGAATGTTGAGGGGGCAATTTGACTAGGGCGGGAGGGGGTATACCTCTTGCCCTTTTAGAGAGGAAAATGTTGCATTTTAAAGTGAAAAAGACACACACATCTCTCTGTGTCTTTTGTCGTATGTCTTGTATCTTTCACTCCTATATCTCCATTTCTTTCTTTTTCTCTCTGCTGTACGCTACCAATATATCAGGATGGAGATAGGATAACCCCATAGTATTTTTGATAATCGTTTAATGCACCTTAAGACTTATGTTATCCCTACTTACTGATTCACATACTATTATAATCTCTGAAGAGCGTTTTCGAGCAATATGTCCCCTGATATTATTTAACTTTTTTCCTCCCTTTTCCTTCATCTCTCCCCTGGCTCTCACTTTAATTTGTTCGTTATTGCCATTCGATGGGGGGGGGAGGGGGTGGTGCCCTGCCCCCGTAACTACCCAACTGAGTCAGTCTACTCTGCCGCAGCGCAGAGGATGAGAGTCGTAACTCTGGCAATGTACCTTGCTGCAAAAAGCAACAAAAAAAGAGATACTTATCTTCCAACCTCAATTACAAACATGCCCTTAATATTCTCGAATATGATCTACACATCAATAGCTTATTTACCGTGTAAACAAGATCCAGTCCATTAGCTGATTAACTCGCACATAAGACTGCAAAATACTTTGGTCAATACTCGAGAGTTGACAAGCTATCATTTGATCTATCGATAATCAAAGGAAGATTCATAATACGATGAATACGTGTCATAAACTGACACGAGCACTTAATCGTGGAGAACTTGAGAGTCGGAGGAGGGGGGGGGGGGGGGGGGGGGGGGTGGCGGAAGTGAGGAAATAAAGTCGACAGGCCTTAATTGTCAGCAGAGGTTGAAAAAGATCGTTCTAATATTTCTGCTTTGTGTTAACCAACTCTATATAATAGACCTTACTTCAGTTTTATAATGCTTAAAACCGATATTTAGATCGCCATCAGAATCGCGATTTTGCCTCATCTTCTTCATGTAACCAAGGCGGTGTCAAATGCAGTGTCAATCGTCATTATCTTGGAACCTGGGGACTATAGTAGCAAACATGATTACTCTGAAAATGTACTGTTTCTTTATCAAATATTTGACTTTTCCACATAAGGATTGAGAAAAGCGACATGGAAGTTTAGAAGCATAATTATTTACTATGACTATAAATTATTATGCCTATGGGATATTGTCCACATCATCAGTATTCTCAACGTTCCATATTTACTCTCTAATTAATTAATTTATTTAATATTTAAATCCCAGAAATTTCTACTTGCTCTCTCTCTCTCCTGCAAATTCTTGAGTCAACTTTGTACCGAGACTTAATTCCTTTTTAGATGTCAAGGCAAATCGATTCCGTGATTTTATAAACGGTTGACATCGTAAGGCAGATCAAAGGCGTATCGAGAGGTTGTTTAGGGTGTCAAACATCCCCTTGGCAAACAGGGGATGTTAAAGGTGTTCATGCACCCCCCCCCCTCCCCCCTCCCCTCTTGGCAAAAGGGGGCGTTTTAGAATGTTAAAGAATCCTTTATCTGTGTTTTATTTATGCCCCCCCCCCCGCTTATTCACCGGCTGGCTGATTTGCCGCTAAATATTTTCTCACGAATTGGGAAAATTGGTGCCCCTTCCTTTCCCCCTCATCCCCCCCCCCCCACCTTACCAAAGCTACAAGTAAAACTGCAACATTTATTTGAATTTTTAGTTCGTCGAGCGCATGCATCACCAGATTACGGAGGGGTACGGTAATATATAATTTACCTGATGTTCATGACGAATCCGTAGCATTTTAGAACCTCGCCCTATATAATAGATGTCGATTTTCACCGGAAAGCCACACATGACAAATATCCCAAATGATTACCACGGACAACCACCCCGCAAAATACAAAGAATATCAATGTTTTGTCATTCTGAAATCACTGTGCAAACCAACTGCAATAATATGACTCTTGTCATTCAGTAGACCCCAACCTCGATTCGATACTATAGGCACTATGAACATGACGGACAAAGAAAGAGGACATAATATACAGTTCCTCATTCTACCCTCAACAATTGATGTGGTAGACAAAGGAACATCCCTTCACTGCTATTATGTAAAAATGTGTTTATAGAACAGGTAAATATGCATGTGACACCCGTTTTACACATTTTTACATAATAACCGTTAGTATATATGTTTCGGAAGTTATATGTCTTTTTTTAGAATTATTGCATGACTCATTATTTATCATTAATTGTTTGGATGTTTTTCTTTCATGGTCTTCCTTTATGCGTTCGGGTTTTTTAAATGAATATTGATGTTCGAACTCAATGTAATTTCTTTAGATATTTATATAAAAAAAGGTACAGATCAGGGGCAATCATGGAAAGGTCTGCGACGTAGCTGTCATAGCAACAGCCAGGAGACAATCTGGATGGGAAGTCGTCTTTTTGTTATTTCGGTATGAGATCAGTCTTAATCCTATGGAAGTAGGCTATTATCCTTCCTCGCTCAACCCCAACACAGACCTCCTTGAGATAAACAAAAACGGGCTGAACACAAGACTACTAGGATGCTTCCATGATGTAACTATCGCCCGTGTTACCATACGGTAATGTTAATACGGTGATTACATAGCATTGAATGGTCTTCTAAGCCCATGCGAATTCTTAGGTTTAGGCTTCTAATACTTCTCACTTAGATGTGGCCATTCGTTCAACTTCATTTCACCATGATATCAAGCAGAGATCATTTATTCATGTATTTGTTTATTTATTTATCTATTCATTAATTTATTTATTGGTGTATACAAAACTGAAAACCAGCACAAGCTTTAAGAGATCAGGATATTATCTAGAATAATATAATAAATGCAAATTGATGTTAAAGATGATATTATGAACATAGAATGTGAAAGGAGAAATTAAGTATAAAGAAAACGAACAATATGAAAAATACAAAGAAAAAAATAATATATACATTGCATCAGCCAAGCTATACACGTGCATTTAATATTACGCTTAAGTCAACAGTCAAGCATTCATTTCTAAATATGTTGTTAGTAATCGCCTAATCTATGTTCTTCAAATACGATCCCATGGACTTTCGAGAAATTAATCTAGAATTATTTTAACAAGCTTGTCGATCCCCTCTTGAAATGTGTTAACTTTACAATGACATATTACGTAATTCCAACGTGATTTCAGATGGCAATATTAATATGATTTCTCGAAAGTACTTGAAAGCGTGTTAAAATGTGGAAACCATACTCACCATAATGTAAAGTCCTTTTACGCTAGGAAAACTGGACGAAATGGCGAATTTCAAATACTCATAGTAGTGGGAAAATATATGACCCTCTTTTGAGCTAAAGTCGGCCCATAATAGTAAAAAATGGAAAAGTGCTTTATGCAATTTCATGGTCGACCATAAATCCACTATTGATTATGAACATTGGTGTATCTAGGGAGTAGGGTGGGGGGGGGGGGGGTGGGGGGGGGGGGCAATGGGGGGCATTTAAAAAAGAAAATGCAAACACCGAGGCAAGCACTGAATCCAAAGACCGGGGTAATAGTATATTTGTAAAGCGCTTAGAGACATTTGTATTAAGCGTTATATAAAAATTACATATTATTACTATTATTATTAATAGAAAGAGAAAATTATGCATATAATACATAACAAGCGTCTTTGAAAGGTTCATATTGCGTCTCTTTCTCTCCCTCCATGTCTCTCTCTCTCTCTCTCTCTTAGCACAATAGCTTCATCAGAATCTTGTTGGATTTTGCGCCCCTCAAAATAGGATAAAGTGATTAAATTATCACTCCTCGGATTCAAATTTAATAAAAAATCAAATTTTAAATACCTAGCCAATACAGACTTGAATCCTTGGAATATTATGTTGCACCCTGAAGATTTAAGAATTAACAATTCCCCATAATGTGTACGTAATTAACGTTCAGTTATTGAGCGACTTTGAACAAGATTTAGTACATTTTTGTACGTTTCATATTTTATATATTAGTTGAAGGGGCAGGCGCAATTATGTTATTTACCCCGGGGAGCCATACTCCCTAGATATGTCACTGATTATGAATGTTAATATGGATCCCTTTTATCACCTTTATCTTCTCTTTTAGTAGACGACTTTTTTTATCAAATTAAATTTATGGATCCGTTATACCCACTCTAAAATTGTATTGAACTTATTCCAAACTACCGATATGGAAAGCATTCACACGTTAACGACGAATAACACATGGTAATGGGCAATTATAGGTATCCATAGTTGTTACAAACTTTATACCTCACAATAGGTCACGCTCCTTCCCCAGTCAATAGTGAATTGATGAGAATACAATAATATATTGCCTAGACGACGTAATCATGGTAACGATAGTTGTTTTGAGATACAATATACGGTGCAAATACTTTAGATATTTGAAGATTTATCAAAATAGATGAACACAAAAATACTCGAACCCGTCGATAAACTTATCAACTTTTTCTTTCTCATTTAGTTTATTGTTAGTATGTTTTCTTATCAAAATTATTCTTCTTAACCGTTCTTCCTTTTATAGAGAAGGTTGAGTTCCGGTAGAGGTAATAAATAATTTGTGAGTGTTATCATTTTTAAAATGCAAATGTGGAAGCTCTTCAAATGCCTTCATATTCTAAATATGACATGTAACAGCTTAAATTGTAGGCCTCATTTTAATCTCACATGTTTGTGTAGTCCCATATAGATCTGTTTTGTGTACAGTGCTTGTTAGTCTACCAAGACTGTGTCAACGTTATTATCATTTTAATGAGTACAAACCAATACTTATATGCTACATGATCTACTTTTTCTGATCGATTCCACACAGTTTCTTTCGCAATGCAATCGCATGATGACCAGAACTCAACTTTATCTTTAATCTACTACTATTCAATTTCCTTTTGTACACTGTTTTCGGGTGTTTGTTCCCGGAAAGTCTCAAGACGCGCGGGTTCGGCTGCCTATACCGGGTCCTTGTGTTCCTTTTGTCGGGGCTTGTTCGGTGCGCAATATTTTATGTTGCTCGTTGCTAGGTCGAATAAACCTTGAGCTTGCTCGACCTGGCAACGGGAGACTGATGTACGCTGAATGGGCCTTGGCGGGGGAGACCCGGGGATCTGGCGCGGGCGGGTGGGTTCTCTGGTCTCTCTGGGAGCGGACATGTGCAGGTTTTGATGCACTTTGTTGATGGTCCATTATTTATTTTATACTGGGAATCTCGCTCAACAAGCCTAGTTTTTCTGAGATTCCCTTTTTCCCCTTTCAGTTAAATCAAGCAATATAAAATATTTTATCTCATTCTCAAACTTAAATGTACTCTCTTAACTTACTTGATTACGAACATACTTGTCAATTTGTTTCGTTACTTGTATATCATTTGTTCTATTATATATTATATTACTGTATGGTTTACATATGTCATTTAATTTTTGGATATTTGAGTGGAAAATAAATCAAATCAAATCAAATCAAATCAAAAAACATTTAAAGGCATTGTATCCAAAATTACAGCGACAAACCCTGAGCCAAAACTAAACTGACCTGCTGTCAGTATTAACACCGTATCTTCTTGACGAATATGAGGCAGGACAGAGAAGTAGGGGGGGGGGGGTTCTGGGGTTCAGTACATCAATCCAAATTTCCATGAGATGATCCCAAAACGATGTGGGGCGCCCACAAGGATAGACTATGCTCAGGTTAGGCGCTCTTTACCATGGGTACCATCATTTTTTAAAACCGTGTTCACATTATAAACACATATTGTGTCTATATATAACATGATGTGAACACGATTTCGAAATTTGTTGTCAATTTTTCATTCATTAATATTATTATTGTGTATTGTAATCTAATATCAAAGGTATCATGTTCGAGACTATCAATTTTCATCAGCCAAGATGGCGTATATCATATTTGTGATGGAAGCGATTTATTCTTTAATATCACCTGTCAATCATAGTTTCAATGAATGAATAAATGGGGCAAACATTAACAGATTGGTTGAAATATGCTGAAAGGTAATGAAGTAAAATTTGAAGCCCCAGAAACAGATCGAGATTTATTAACTTCTACTGCAGGCTCAATATCATCTTGATCATAGGCTTTATTGACGTTCTAGTCAATTTGTCTCTTACTCTTCTTTTGTGATATTTCTCTTCTCAAATTTAAACTAAATTCAATATGACATGATGATCATACGTTGCTGTTCTCTTCACAATAATTAAAGCTTTTCAACCTGTTACCACGTCTATTTAAAATGCCGACATCGATCTAGCTGAATATCTTATTAGCCTAAATGCTATGTCCGAAATTGATAAACAGTTTATTAGATGTGATGTGGTGGATATTTCTGTAAAGACTTTGGGTGACTGTGTGAACATTATACAGCTTGGCAATCATACAAATGCTGTTATTGACTAGAGACCAAAACATTGGAATGATACACATTTTCAAAAGCTACAACGGAGTTTATTAAAATTGCGTCAATAACAACTCTTACTCTATTCATTCCTTGTATCGTTGTTGGGAATGTTTTAGTAATGTTGTCAGTGTATAAAAATGAAACCATGCGCACACCAACAAATCTAATACTGGCAAGTATGGCGTTTGTGGACCTCTTGGTTGGACTCATCGCCAATCCTCTAGACATTTTGCTCATGAAGGATGCCTTTAACTGTATCCCTCAACTGCAAGTCATGGCATTCCCCATGTTTCTAACATCGGGTGTATCTTTTCTTCACATCGTAGCGGTTACAGCTGACCGATTCATTGCAGTAACGAGGCCGCTGCGGTACCGTAACATCGTAACCAGTTACCGCATTGGCTTCGGTATCACTATCATGTGGATCGCTTGCATTATATTGTTTGCCGGGCGAACCGCAATATTTATGACTAACGGCTCAAACAGAACATTTCACTGTTACGCGGACCACTATATAAATGCTCCGAATGCAACTATTGCTGTAGTCTGGACTTTTGTGGTTTTATATTTATTAATGGTCTCCTTTACTATTGCACTCAACATTCGTATATTACAAATTGCTATTAAGAAATCACGAACCATTGCTAACATGAGAATAATTGACCGTGACAGATTAGGTGCCCAAGATGGTGTTCTACACATGAAGGCATTACACACAATGTCTATAATCGTTGGACTCTTCGTCATCTGTTGGGCTCCATTCCTTATCCTCGAAGTGTTGGCATTGGTAGTCCCTATCTCCGAGACGGTGAGATCAGTACTCGTTGGGATAGGGTTTGTATCAACTTCATTTAGCTCTCTCATCAACCCACTCATTTATTCGTATCGAGATCGTCGATTTCGACAGGCATTTCTAGTCATAATTCGAGCACCTTTCCGATCTATCTTCTGAAGAAAGGAAAATGTTGAAGATGTGTCTGTATTTTAAAACGTCGCTCATGAACGCGTATTGATTTGCATAATCAACTTGGACTGTCGCCATTAACCTTATGTAATATAATAGGTTTCCACTGTATTTCTTCGGATCTTTGTTGCTTGAATAAGTAAACATAATGTTGAAAGGGATTATACCTGTTTATCAGTCAACTGTATAATTCTTGTTCCAAATACTACTTCATAAGCTTTCATGATTGTTTCAGTCTATTTCGGCTGTGCATCAGCTTTTTTGTAGGGTGAGCTTATATAATTGTATAATCAAAGTTATATCATATTACGTTTTGTTAAGGTTTGCCTTTATCTCACATCAAATCTGCGCTATCGTCTAGTTGTCAAGTTCATAAACGTTTCCATTTTCTTTAACAACCATGTCATTGATTAAAATACCTTCAAACGATACTTTAAAAGTTAAGATTCTGGACCTCTATAATATAGAACAGAGCAATCTTAATAATGGCTCTGAATAGAGCATTCCAGCCGTTTTAATTCTTGATTTGTATTATATTTGTAAATTGTATTCTTATACAGTAGGTTTGCGGGTGCACCATGTGTGTGTGTGAGAGAGAGAGAGAGAGAGAGAGAGAGAGGGTTGAGGAGTCCTGAAAAAGGACTCTGACTCGGTAATCTTTCTTGGGGGAGTGTAGTCCTGAAAAGGACTGTTTGTTTCTTAGCATATAGTTCTAAGGAGAACTATAGCGCTTGGAAAGGATGAGTGGCTCGACGTTTCGAACAGGTTGACTATCCGTCGTCAGGAGTGATATTCTTGTATGTATTTGAATTTGTATACAGAAAATGAAACCAAACCAAACCAAGATGTAAATTTAGATAGATTATAAGGGGGAAAGCACGACTGACATTGTTTATATATTTGTGTAAGACTTTGAATTTTTACAGTTTTTTCATTGGCATTGTGAATAATTCTAAAAATGTATTATCTTCTGATGTTTTGATTTGTACCGGTTCTGGTTTGGATAATATAATTCAAGTTCATGTGATTTGTCATAAGGGATTTCCAACCAATCTAAATTCTGTTTCATTTTTGTCAAGCCTTTTACTGAAAGTGAGTTTAAACCCCGTCTGTAGATCGTTGACAATACAAAATCATGTGGGTGCAATAACATTGGATGTAATGTACTTATAAAGATTGTCCATGTTATTGCTAAACCTTTGCTATTTAAAATATCGCTGTTAACTGGTACTTTTCGGAGTAAACCTAAAATAGCTAAGATTGTCCCAATTTATAAAATAGATGATTGCCAATTACCTCACAATTATTGACCAATATCTTTGTTGCCTTGTATATCGAAATTATTAGAAAATGTGTTTATAAGCGGCTGTATGACTTCTATTCGAAAAAATAAGATACTTCAGATTGCCAATATGGATTCCGGTTTAATCATTCTGCAACTCATGCTTTAATACATTTCCAGGACAAAGTGACCAATACTTATATGCTACATGATCAACTTTTTCTGATCGATTCCACACCGTTTCTTTCACAATGCAACTGCATGACCAGAACTCAACTTTATCTTTAATCTACTGTTCAATTTCCTTTATTATGTATACTGTAAACGTGCAGTCTTCGAGTAGATAACAAAAAACAAAAACAATCACATTTAAATGCATTGTATCCAAAATTACAGGGACACCCTCGAAATCAAAACTAAATTTACCTGCTTTCAGTAATGCTACGTTTACGTTATGTTCCCGGCGGCCACGGCAATCACGTTTCAGGCCACCATGGACAAACGGGATGGACATGAGACAACGCGGGGGACGGAATAGGCCGTGATTGCCGTGCATGCCGGGCTAGATTTTTACACTGTAAACAAAATTGCCACGGCAGTCACGGTGCGGATGAAAAACCTAGTAGGCCGTAAACAAAACTTGAAGGCGGTCCGTATTAAATGGGACGGTTTACGGGCCCGGCTCGGAACGGTGCGGTGCGTTCTTCTACTACGGTCTGACGCGGCGTGCGCCGTCTCAGGATATAATGATTGCTATTGCTTGGGACTTGGGAGGCCTTCTTTTTATACCGTGGTCATACACGTTCTCCAAAGCTGCCCAGCGTCCACGTTTCATCCTAAGAAAGCCTTGACAGAACGTGAGAAACGTGAGAGACCCCATCAGAACGTGACGTACTGTCGAAAGGGAACGTACTGGCATCCATGGTAAACCGCGGGCCGAACCGGAGTGCGCATTGGAGCCTCCGGCACAGCAGCCACTTTCCCTCTCACGGCCCGTCTCGGATACCGAGATAGACCGTGAGAAAACTTAGCGAGACCTAACAAAAACTTGAATACAGAAGGAGAAAATGGCCAAAATCCCACGGCGCACTACGTTTCGGGCAAACGGGGCTGCCGTGGCCGCCGGGAACATAGTGTAAAAGTAGCATAACACCGATTCTTCTTCACGAATATGAGGCAGGAGGGGGGGAGGGGGTGTTCTGGGGTTCAGTACATCAATCCAAATTTCCATAGGATGATCCCGAAATAATGTTTTGGGGAAGGGTGCGCCCACAAGGATAGACTCTGTTCAGATTAGGCGATCTTTACTATGGTTACTCTCATTTTCAAAACCGTGTTCACATTATAAACACATATTTCGTCAATATTAAGGTTAGAGGAATGTGTCAAATGTTGAAGAAAAGAAATACTGGTTTCTGACGTGAACACAACTTCGAGATTTGTGCCAATGTTTCATTCATTAATATTATTATTATGTATTGCAATCTAATATCAAAGGTATCACGATCGAGACTATTAATTTCTATCAGTTTAGATGGTGTATATCATATTCGTGATGGAAGCGATTTATTTTGTAATAGACATGTCAATCATAATTTCAATGAATGAATGGGGCAAACAATGATCGATTGGTGGCAATCTGCTCAAAGGTAATGAAGTGAAATTCGAAGCCCCAGAAACAGATCGAGATTTATTAACTTCTACTGCAGGCTCAATATCATCTTGATCATAGGCTTTATTGACGCTCTAGTCAATTCGTCTCTTACTCTTCTGTTTTTGTTTAGTTCTTTTCTCAAAATTGAACTAAATTCAATATGACATGATGATCATATGTTTCTGTTCTCTTAACAATAATTAAAGCTTTTAAACCTGTAACCAAGTATATTTAAATTGACGACATCAACCTGGATATCTCATTCGCTTGATTGCTTTGTCCGAAATTGATCAACCGTATATTAAACGTATTGGACATTCTTGTAAAGACTTTGGGTGATTGTGTGAACATTATACAGCTTGACAATCATACAAATGCTGTTATTGACTAGAACGCAAAACATTGGAATAATATAATCTTTCAACGGGCTACAATGGAGTTTATTAAGATTGCGTCAATTACACTTCTTACTCTATTTATTCCTTGTATCATTGTTGGAAATGCATTGGTAATTTTGTCAGTGTATAAAAATGAAACCATGCGTACACCAACAAATCTAATACTGGCAAGTATGGCGTTTGCGGACCTCTTGGTTGGAATCATCGCCAATCCTCTAGAAATGTTTCTTATCAAGGATTCCTTTAGCTGTATCCCTCAACTACACGTCATGGCATTATTCACGCTTCTAACATCGGGAGTATCTTTCCTTCATATCATAGCGGTTACAGCTGACCGATTCATTGCGGTAACGAGGCCGCTGCGGTACGGTACCATCGTAACCAATTACCGCATCGGCTGCGGTATCGCTTTCATGTGGATCTCTGGCATTACATCGTCTGCCGGGCGTACCGCCATATTTATGACTAACGGCTCAAACAGGACATTTCACTGTTTCGCGGACCATTATATAAACGCTCAGAACGTAACTATTGCTTCCGTCTGTTTTTTTGTGGTTTTATATTTATTAATGGTCTCCTTTACTATTGCACTCAACATTCGTATATTACAAATTGCTATTAAGAAATCACGAACCATTGCTAACATGAGAATAATTGAACGTGACAGATTAGGTGCTCAAGATGGTGTTCTACACATGAAGGCATTACACACAATGTCTATAATCGTTGGAGTCTTTGTCATCTGTTGGTCTCCATTCCTTATCCTCGAAGTGTTGGCATTGGTAGTCCCTATCTCCGAGACGGTGAGATCAGTACTCGTTGGGATAGGGTTTGTATCAACTTCATTTAGTTCTCTCATCAACCCGATCATTTATTCGTATCGAGATCATCGATTTCGACAGGCATTTCTAGTCATAATTCGAGCACCTTTCCGATCTATCTTCTGAAGAAAGGGAAATGTTGAAGATGTTTCTGCATTTTAAAACGTCGATCATGAACGCGTATTGATTTGCATAATCAACGTGGACTGTCGCCATTAACCCTTTATGTAATATAATAGGTTTCCACTGTATTTCTTCGGATCTTTGTTGTTTTAATTAGTAAACATATTTTGAAAGGGATTATACCTGTATATCAGTCAACTGTATAATTCTTGTTCCAAATACAACCTCATAAGCGTTCATGATTGTTTCAGTCTATTTCGGCTGTGCATCAGCTTTTTTGTAGGGTGAGCTTATATATTTGTATAATCAAAATTATATCATATTACGTTTTGTTAAGGTTTGCCTTTATCTCACATCTAATTTGCGCTATCGTCTAGTTGTCAAGTTTATAAACGTTTCCACTATCTTTACAACCATTTCATTGATTAACATACCTTCAAACGATACTTTAAAAGTTAAGATTCTGGACCTCTATAATATAGAACAGAGCAATCTTAATATGGCTCTGAATAGAGCATTCCAGCCGTTTTAATTCTTGATTTGTATTGTATTTGTAAATTGTATTCTTGTATGTATTTGAATTTTTATACGGAAAATGAAACCAAACCAAACCAAGATGTAAATTTAGATAGATTATTAGGGGGAAAGCACGACTGAAATTGTTTTTATATAGTTTGTGTGACTTTGAATTGTTGCACGATTCTGATTATTTATCATCTTCTGATGTTTTGATTTGTACCGGTTCTGGTTTGGATAATATAATTCAAGTTTAAGTGATTTGTCATAAGGGATTTCCAACCAATCTAAATTCTTTTTCATTTTTGTCAAGCCTTTTGCTGAAAGTGAGTTTAAACCCAGTCTGTAGATCGTTGACAATACAAAATCATGTGGGTGCGATAACATTGGATGTAATGTACTTATAAAAATTGTCCATGTTATTGCTAAACCTTTGCTTTATATATTTAAAATATCCATTTTAACTGGTACTTTTCGGAGTAAACCTAAAATAGCTAAGATTGTCCCAATTTATAAAATAGATGATTGCCAATTACCTCACAATTATTGACCAATATCTTTGTTGCCTTGTATATCGAAATTATTAGAAAAATGTGTTTATAAGCGGTTGTATGACTTCTATCCGCAAAAAATAAGATACTTTCAGATTGCCAATATGGATTCCGGTTTAATCATTCTGCAACTCATGCTTTAATTCATTTCCAGGACAAAGTGACCAATACTTATATGCTACATGATCAACTTTTTCTGATCGATTCCACACCGTTTCTTTCACAATGCAACTGCATGACCAGAACTCAACTTTATCTTTAATCTACTGTTCAATTTCCTTTATTATGTATACTGTAAACGTGCAGTCTTCCAGTAGATAACCAAAAAAAAAATCACATTTAAATGCCTTGTATCCAAAATTACGGGAACATCCTCGAAACCAAAACTAAATTTACCTGCTGTCAGTAATGTTACGTTAACATTATGTTCCCGGCGACCAAGGCAATCACGTTTTCGGCCACCATGGACAAAACGGGATGGACGTGAGACAACGCAGGGGACGGAATAGGCAAACGTGACAGGCCGTGACTGCCGTGCATGCCGGGCTAGATTTTTAAACTGTTAACAAAATTGCCACGGCAGTCACGGTGCGGATGAGAAATCTAGTAGGCCGTAAACAAAACTTGAAGGCGGTCCGTATTAAATGGAACGGTTTACGGGCCCGGTTTGGTACGGTGCGGTGCGGTGCGTTCTACTACGGTCTGACACGGCGCGCGCCATCTCAGGATACAATGATTACTATTGCTTGGGACTTGGGAGTCCTTCTTTTTATACCGTGATAATACACGTTCTCCAAAGCTGCCCAGCGTCCACGTTTCATCCTTAGAAAACCTTGACAGAACGTGAAAAACGTGTCAGATTATCAGAACGTGAGAAACGTAAGAGACCCCATCAAAACGTGACGGGTCGAGAGGAAACGTACTGGCAAGCTTGGTAGACCGCGGGCCGAACCGAAGTGCGCATTGGAGCCTCCGGCACAGCAGCCACTTTACCTCCCACGGCCCGTCATGGATACCGTAATAGACCGTGAGAAAACTCAGCGAGACCTAACAAAAACTTGAATTCAGAAGGAGAATATGGCCAAAATCGCACGGCGCACTACGTTTCAGGCAAACGGGGCTGCCGTGGCCGCCTGGAACATAGTGTAAAAGTAGCATAACACCGATTCTTCTTCACGAATATGAGAGGGGAGAGGGGGGGGGGGTGTTCTGCAGTTCAGTACATCAATCCATAGGATGGTCCCGAAATAATGTTTTAGGGGAGGGTGCGCCCACAAAGATAGACTCTGTTCAGATTAGGCGATATTTACCATGGTTACTCTCATTTTCAAAACCGTGTTCACATTATAAACACATATTTCGTCAATATTAAGGTAGGAGGAATGTGTCAAATGTAGAAGAAGACAAAATATTGTTTCATGACGTGAACACAACTTCGAAATTTGTGCCAATGTTTCATTCATTAGTATTATTATTATGTATTGCAATCTAATATCAAAGGTATCACGATCGAGACTATTAGTTTTCATCAGCCAAGATGGCGTATACCATATTCGTGATGGAAGCGATTTTTTGTTGTTGTAATAAACGTGTCAATCATAGTTTCAATGAATAGCCTAAATGGGGCAAACAATGATCGATTGGTGGCAATCTGCTCAAAGGTATTTAAGCAAAATTCAAAGCCCCAGAAACAGAACGGGATTTATTAACTTCTACTGCAGGCTTAATATCATCTTGATCATAGGCTTTATTGACGTTCTAGTCAATTAGTCTCTTACTTTTCTGTTTTTGTTTAGTTCTCTTCTCAAAATTGAACTAAATTCAATATGACATGATGATCATATGTTTCTGTTCTCTTTACAATAATGAAAGCTTTTAAACCTGTAACCACGTCTATTTAAGTTGACGACATCAACCTGGATATCTCATTCGCTTAATTGCTTTGTCCGAAATTGATCAACCGTATATTAAACGTGTTGGACATTCTTTTAAAGACTTTGGGTGACTGTGTTAACATTATTTAGCTTAACAATCATACATATTGCTGTGATTGAACAGAACGCAAAACATTGGAATAATACAATCTTTCAACAGCTACAATGGAGTTTATTACAATTGCGTCAATTACAATTCTTACTCTATTTATTCCTTGTATCATTGTTGGAAATGCATTGGTAATTTTGTCAGTGTATACAAATGAAACCATGCGCACACCAACAAATCTAATACTGGCAAGTATGGCGTTTGCGGACCTCTTGGTTGGAATCATCGCTAATCCTCTAGAAATTTTTCTCATCAAGGATTCCTTTAGCTGTATCTTTCAACTACAAATCATGGCATTCTTCCCGCTTCTAACCTCGGGAGTATCTTTCCTTCATATCATAGCGGTTACAGCTGACCGATTCATTGCGGTAACGAGGCCACTGCGGTACGGTAACATCGTAACCAATTACCGCATTGGCTGCGGTATCGCTTTCATGTGGATCTCTGGCATTACATCGTCTGCCGGGCGTACCGCAATATTTATGATTGACGGTACAAACAGGACATTTCACTGTTTCGCGGACCACTATATAAATGCTCCGAACACAACTATTGCTTCCGTCTGGTCTTTTGTGGTTATATATTTATTAATGGTCTCCTTTACTATTGCACTCAACATTCGTATATTACAAATTGCTATTAAGAAATCACGAACCATTGCTAACATGAGAATAATTGACCGTGAAAGATTAGGTGCCCAAGATGGTGTTCTACACATGAAGGCATTACACACAATGTCTATAATCGTTGGAGTCTTTGTCATCTGTTGGTCTCCATTCCTTATCCTCGAAGTGTTGGCATTGGTAGTCCCTATCTCCGAGACGGTGAGATCAGTACTTGTAAATCAATGGTCGTTGAATATTGATAACAAAGACATTTCTGGAGTTGCCTTCATAGATCTTCGTAAGGCTTTTGATACTGTTGACCATGAGCTACTTCTACATAAACTAGCTTGTATAGGTTGTAGTAATAGGACTATTTATTGGTTCAAATCATATTTAGGGGATCGACAACAAGTGACCCAATTCAAAGGAGCCAAGTCGCATCCATCAACCATCAAATTAGGTGTGCCACAAGGTTCAATTCTTGGTCCCCTTTTATTTTCAATATATGTTAATAGTCTACCTGAATGTACTCCTGAAGGTATCATAGATATGTATGCTGACGATACGACACTTACCGTCAGTGCAAATGATGCAACTGTTGTGGAAGAAAAATTAACTGTTGCGTTAAACAGAGTCATGGCATGGATTAAGGAAAATCGTCTTGTTCTTAACACTGAAAAAACTTGTGTTATGTTAATAGGCTCTCCTGCTAATCTCAAGAAAATTGAATCTTTCACCATTTCATTAAACGGCAATTTGATCAAAAGAGTTCAATTCACCAAATGCTTAGGACTTTTGATAGATGAAGAATTGAAATGGTCTAAACAAATCGAAAACGTAAGTAAACTTACCCAGAAAAACATTAGCATGATAAAGAGAGCAAATAGTTTTTTGCCTCAAAAATCCTTAAAGTTACTTTATAACAGTCTAGTGTTGCCACGATTAGATTACTGCTCTGTTGTATGGTCGAACCGATTTCATTCTCATACAACTAAGCTGCAAAAAATTCAAAAGAGGGCCGCAAGAATAATATTGAACAAGACATATGACACACCGTCGGCTGATTTGTTCACAAGTCTTAAATGGATGACACTAGACAAGCGGTTTGAGTTAAGTCGCGTTATGATGATATATAAATGCGTTCATAACTTAGCACCCTCTTACCTTCAGGTAGGCTTAATCAATCCTAATGATGTACATGAGCATCATACAAGGCAAATAGACAGTGGATGTTTACGTGTGCCTAGATTTCACACTGATTGTTATAAGTGTAGCCCAATTGTTTCTTCCATATTTGAATGGAATAAGCTAGATAATTCGTTGAGAACGGCTTCCTCTGTCAATTCATTTAAGAGATTGTTTAAACAAAGTTGTAATTTGTGAATGGCTCAGCCGTACATACACTACGTGCATGTTCTGTAATATTTACATGTCTTATTCACATAATTGCGACTTAATTAATATTTTCCTATTGACAGTACTGCTTACTAGGTTAATGATATATGTTAATTTTGCAAACGAGTATTATTTTTGTAACTGTTCTGTATAAATGTTATAAACGATGTAAATATGTTCATTCAGGGCCCCATGGAAGACCACTACTTGCTGGTGAATGGGCTACCCTGTCAAAAGATCAGAAATAAATAAATAAATAAATAAATAAAAGTACTCGCTGGGATAGGGTTTGTATCAACTTCATTTAGCTCTCTCATCAACCCACTCATTTATTCGTATCGAGATTATCGATTTCGACAGGCATTTCTAGTCATAATTCGAGCACCTTTCCGATCTATCTTCTGAAGAAAGGAAAATGTTGAAGATGTGTCTGTGTTTTAAAACGTCGATCATGAATGCGTATTGATTTGCATAATCGACATGGACTGTCGCCATTAACCCTGTTTATGTAATAAAATAGGTTTCCACTGTATTTTGAAAGGGATTATATCTGTATATCAGTCAATTCTTGTTACAAATATTCCCGCAAATATTACTTCACAAGCATTCATGATTGTTTCAGTCTATTTCGGCTGTGCATCAGCTTTTTTGTAAGGTGAACTTGTATATTTTTATAATCAAAATTGTATCATATTACGTTTTGTTAAGGTTTGCCTTTATCTCACATCAAATCTGCGCTATCGTCTAGTTGTCAAGTTAATAAACGTTTCCACTATCTTTACAACCATGTCATTGATTAAAATACCTTCAAACGATACTTTCTGGACCTCTATAATATAGAACAGAGCAATCTTAAAGGTATTACAAAGTTTTGGGAAATTTTGAAGAATCGGTGGATAGTGATTCTTTACAATTTTGATATATTTGGATGCCCCTGTGGATGTATTAAAAACACCAGAAATTTTAGCCCCTAAAACACTTCTGCTTTCGAGAAAAATTGATTATAAAGATTTACCGGTGCTCCCGGTAAATTTTGATAAATTTCAAATAGCTCCTACGGCCGTACAATGGTAGCTAAGACCATGAAAATCTCAGAGTATGTAGTTGTGGTATATAATTTCCGAACGACAATAGCTAATCGGTCGATCTTAGTCAATAAGCATTGTTTTATAGCATAATTAATATCTTGACCTTGAGAGGGAGCTATTCAACATAAAATGTTTATTATTTACAATTTCATAACTTTAGAGTCGATTTCGACCGCGACAACGATCACTTAATATTGTAGGATCGTATATGCTTCCAATATATTCATTTGAACCAAATTCATGACCCCATACCAAAACTTTGTATTACCTTTAATAATTGCTCTGAATAGAGCATTCCAGCCGTTTTAATTCTTGATTTGTATTTTATTTGTAAATTGTATTCTTGTATGTATTTGAATTTGTATACGGAAAATGAAACCAAACAAAACCAAGATGTAATTTTAGATAGATTATTAGGGGGAAAGCACGACTGAACTGTTTTTATAGTGTGTGTGACCTTGAATTGTAGCATGATTCTGATTATTTATCATTTTCTGATGTTTTGATTTGTACCGGTTTTGGTTTGTATAATATAATTCAAGTTCATGTGATTTGTCATAAGGAATTTCCAACCAATCTAAATTCTGTTTCGTTTTTGTCAAGCCTATTACTGAAAGTGAGATTAAACCCCGTCTGTAGATCGATGACAATACAAATTCATGTGGGTGCGATAACATGGGATGTAATGTACCCAGGGGCGTACGCAGGATTTTTTCAAGGGGGGGGGGTTTGAAAATATTTTGCTCCCGAAAATTTGAAAATCGCGCCGGCCGAAAAGTCGCTCAGTGGGGGGGGGGGGGGGGGGGGGGGGGGGGGGGGGGGGGGGGGGGGGGGGGGGTAAGCGGACACTTTTTTTTTTTTTTTGGGTCTCAAAATTTCAAAATTTGACATTTTTTTTCGTTGGGGGAGGGGGGTAAGGTCACCTTATTTAGGTTAGCCGTGGGTATAATTTTTTTTTTTTTTTTTTTTTTTTTTTTATAATACACAAAAAAAAAAAAAAAATTCAAAGGGGGGGGTTTTAGGTTTTTTTAGGGGGGTTTACATACATTAAAATACCAAAGGGGGGGTTTGAACCCCCCAAACCCCCCCTGTGTACGCCCCTGAATGTACCTATAAAGATCGACCATGTTATTGCTAAACCTTTGCTTTATATATTTAAAATATCGCTGTTAACTGGTACTTTTCGGAGTAAACCTAAAATAGCTAAGATTGTCACAATTTATAAAATAGATGATTGCCAATTACCTCACAATTATTGACCAATATCTTTGTTGCCTTGTATATCGAAATTATTAGAAAAATGTGTTTATAAGCGGTTGTATGACTTCTATCCGCAAAAAATAAGATACTTTCAGATTGCCAATATGGATTCCGGTTTAATCATTCTGCAACTCATGCTTTAATTCATTTCCAGGACAAAGTGACCAATACTTATATGCTACATGATCAACTTTTTCTGATCGATTCCACACCGTTTCTTTCACAATGCAACTGCATGACCAGAACTCAACTTTATCTTTAATCTACTGTTCAATTTCCTTTATTATGTATACTGTAAACGTGCAGTCTTCCAGTAGATAACCAAAAAAAAAATCACATTTAAATGCCTTGTATCCAAAATTACGGGAACATCCTCGAAACCAAAACTAAATTTACCTGCTGTCAGTAATGTTACGTTAACATTATGTTCCCGGCGACCAAGGCAATCACGTTTTCGGCCACCATGGACAAAACGGGATGGATGTGAGACAACGCAGGGGACGGAATAGGCAAACGTGACAGGCCGTGACTGCCGTGCATGCCGGGCTAGATTTTTAAACTGTTAACAAAATTGCCACGGCAGTCACGGTGCGGATGAGAAATCTAGTAGGCCGTAAACAAAACTTGAAGGCGGTCCGTATTAAATGGAACGGTTTACGGGCCCGGCTTGGTACGGTGCGTTCTACTACGGTCTGACACGGCGCGCGCCATCTCAGGATACAATGATTGCTATTGCTTGGGACTAGGGAGGCCTTCTTTTTATACCGTGATAATACACGTTCTCCAAAGCTGCCCAGCGTCCACGTTTCATCCTTAGAAAACCTTGACAGAACGTGAAAAACGTGTCAGATTATCAGAACGTGAGAAACGTAAGAGACCCCATCAAAACGTGACGGGTCGAGAGGAAACGTACTGGCATCCTTGGTTGACCGCGGGCCGAACCGAAGTGCGCATTGGAGCCTCCGGCACAGCAGCCACTTTACCTCCCACGGCCCGTCATGAATACCGTAATAGACCGTGAGAAAACTCAGCGAGACCTAACAAAAACTTGAATTCAGAAGGAGAATATGGCAAAAATCCCACGGCGCACTACGTTTCGGGCAAACGGGGCTGCCGTGGCCGCCGGGAACATAGTGTAAGAGGTAGCATAACACCGATTCTTCTTCACGAATATGAGGCAGGAGACGGGAGAGGGGGGGGGGGTGTTCTGGAGTTCAGTACAATCCAAATTTCCATAGGATGATCCCGAAATAATGTTTAGGGGGAGGGTGCGCCCACAAGGATAGACTCTGTTCAGATTAGGCGATATTTACCATGGTTACTCTCATGTTCAAAACCGTGTTCACATTATAAACACATATTTCGTCTATATTAAGGTAGGAGGAATGTGTCAAATGTGGAAGAAGAAAAAATACTGGTTCATGACGTGAACACAACTTCGAAATTTGTGCCAATGTTTCATTCATTAATATTATTAGTATGTATTGCAATCTAATATCAAAGGTATCACGATCGAGACTGTTAATTTTCATCAGCCAAGATGGCGTATACCATATACCTAATGGAAGCGAATTATTTTGTAATAAATCTGTCAATCATAATTTCAATGAATGAATAAATGGGGCAAACAATGATCGATTGGTGGCAATCTGCTCAAAGGTAATTAAGCAAAATTCGAAGCCCCAGAATCAGAACGGGATTTATTAACTTCTACTGCAGGCTTAATATCATCTTGATCAAAGGCTTTATTGACGTTCTAGTCAATTAGTCTCTTACTCTTCTGATTTCGTTTAGTTCTCTTCTCAAAATTGAACTTAATTCAATATGACACGATGATCATATGTTTCTGTTCTCTTCACAATAATTAAAGCTTTTAAACCTGTAACCACGTCTATTTAAGTTGACGACATCAACCTGGATATCTCATTCGCTTAATTGCTTTGTCCGAAATTGATCAACGGTATACATTCTTTTAAAGACTTTGGGTGACTGTGTGAACATTATACAGCTTGACAATAATACAAATGCTGTTATTGACTAGAACGCAAAACATTGGAATAATATAATCTTTCAACAGCTACAATGGAGTTTATTAAGATTGCGTCAATTACAACTCTTACTCTGTTCATTCCTTGTATTGTTGTTGGGAATGTATTAGTAATGTTGTCAGTGTATAAAAATGAAACCATGCGCACACCAACAAATCTAATACTGGCAAGTATGGCGTTTGTGGACCTCTTGGTTGGACTCATCGCCAATCCTCTAGAAATTTTGCTCATGAAGAATGCCTTTAACTGTACCCCTCAACTGCAAGTCATGGCATTCCCCACGCTTTTAACATCAGGAGTATCTTTCCTTCATATCGTAGCGGTTACAGCTGACCGATTCATTGCAGTAACGAGGCCGCTGCGGTACCGTAACATCGTAACCAGTTACCGCATTGGCTTCGGTATCGCTATCATGTGGATCGCTTGCATTATATTGTTTGCCGGGCGAACCGCAATATTTATGACTGAGGGCTCAAACAGAACATTTCACTGTTTCGCGGACCACTATACAAATGCTCCGAATGCAACTATTGCTATCGTCTGGACTTTTGTGGTTATATATTTATTAATGGTTTCCTTTACTTTTGCACTCAACATTCGTATATTACAAATTGCTATTAAGAAATCACGAACCATTGCTAACATGAGAATGATTGGCCGTGATAGATTAGGTGCCCAAGATGGTGTTCTACACATGAAGGCATTACACACAATGTCTATAATCGTCGGAGTCTTTGTCATCTGCTGGGCTCCATTTCTTATCTTCGAAGTGTTGGCATTGGTAGTCCCTATGTCCGAGATGCTGAGATCAGTGCTTCTTGGGATAGGGTTTGTATCAGCTTCTTTTAGCTCTCTCATCAACCCACTCATTTATTCGTATCGAGATTATCGATTTCGACAGGCATTTCTAGTCATAATTCGAACACCTTTCCGATCAATCTTCTGAAGAAAGGAAATGTTGAAGATGTGTCTGCGTTTTAAAACGTCGATCGTAAACGCGTATTGATTTGCATAATCAACATGGACTGTCGCCATTAACCCTGTTTATGTAATATAGTAGGTTTCCACTATATTTTGAAAGGGATTATATCTGTATATCAGTCAATTCTTGTTACAAATACTACCTCATAAGCATTCATGATTGTTTTAGTCTTTTTCGGCTGTGTATCGGCTTCTTTGTAGCGTGAGCTCATCTATTTATATTAAAGAATTATATCTTATTACAATTTGTAATGGTTCGCCTTTATCTCTCAACAAATCAGTGCTGGCATCTAGTTTTCAAGTTCATAAACGTTTTCACTTTTTTAACAACCATGTCATTGATTAAAATACCTTCAAACCTTACTTTAAACATGAAAATGTAGATTTAGATAGAGTATTGGAGGGAAAAAGCACGACTGACATTGTTTTTTTATTTGTGTGTGACTTTGAATTTTTGCAGTTTTTCATTAGTATTGTGAATAATTCTAAAAATGTATTATCTTCTGATGTTTTGATTTGTACCGGTTTTTGTTTGTATAATATAATTCAAGTTCATGTGATTTGTCATAAGGAATTACCAACCAATTTAAATTCTGTTTCACTTTAGTCAAGCCTATTGCTTAAATTCAGTTTAAATCCCGTCTGTATAGATTATGTGGATGCGATAACATAGAATGTCATGTACTTATAAAGATAATCCTTATTATTGCTAAATCTTTGCTATATATATTTAATATATCGCTGCCTTCTTTCAACGACAAGATATCCTGATAAGCTACAACATTGACCTTAGTTTGAGAAAGCGTCTTGTGAAGTCTCTAGTATGGAGTGTACTGTTGTATGGGGCAGAGAAGTGGACACTCACTAAAAAGGACATGCAGCGATTGGAGGCGGTCGAAATGTGGTGCTGGCGCAAATTACTAGGTGTGTCTTGGAGGGACAGAGTATCAAATGAAGAGGTGTTACATCGAGCTCAAGAAAGGCGGGTGCTGATTCCAATGATTAGAGAGGGACAGAAGAAATGGCTTGGACACATAATGCGGCATGATGAGGGCTTGATGCTCAGAGTCATAGAAGGTCGTATTCATGGAAAGAAGAAGAGGGGAAGACCTCGTAAAGGCTTTCTAGACGATGTAATCACAAAATGTGGAGCAACAGGGTATGACTGAAACGATGAAACGGATGGCTCAAGACCGAGGAACTTGGAGAGACACTTGATATAGAATTTTGAATGGGTCACTGAACCTGTCATAAACTGACAGATCACTATTGATGATGATCGCTGTTAACTGGTACTTTTCGGAGTAAACCTAAGAAAGCTAAGATTGTCTCAATTTTAAACCGATGATTTCCAATTACCTCACAATTATTGACCAATATTTTTGTTGCCTTGTATATCGAAATTATTAGAAAATGTGTTTATAATCGGCTGTATCAAAAATAATATCGCTATTGATATTCGTTTGTCCCTTAAATATAGGATCCATCCTTTGTCCTTAACACTTGTTTTTTATTTATATCACTGGTTAAACCCAATATTAGTCGCTTATTGTAATATATTAACTATGCCGATGATACAACTCTTCTTATTAACATTTTGGTTAAGAAATTTATCAAGAATTGGGCAATGTTTCATAGTGGTTGAAGGATAATAGGCATTCCCTTAATCTTACTGAGAACGAAAATGTGTGTATTTCATAATAAGAACTGCTTTTATAGCATCCTTGATGAAATATCTATACCCAAATAAATTGTTTTTACTTTTTTCTGGAGGTATTGGTAGCACTCCATTGGTTGCCCGTGAGTGAACGCATTGTTCAGTAACATTATTTTGCTTTTATTTCATTGTTTCCATGGTTCTGCTCCACGGTAATATATCACTTCGATAGATCATTACATCCCAACCGCATCTTTACACTCTTAAAAATTCGAATTTTGTGTTCTTCCTTGGCTAAATTGCAAGGTTAATCTTTTAATTTCTGTATTTGTTTGTTCTATTTGAATTTTTTTAGTTTTTACTATTATTAAACATTTCTTTTAAACATTGCCGATAATATTGATTACTCTGTATTTGCATTGTTTTGTTGTACGAATACATGCTTATTTTCTTGGATTGTATTTTTATGAAAATTAAATTACGATTAGCTGATTTTATAGTTGCGATTTCTCTAAAAGAAGCTCCTAAATTTTCATCTGATATATTGTACAATAATCTGTGTTTGGTGATTCATCTTCTGTTACTCCATGCTAAAGAGTCGCACACCCAGCGCACCCCTCACACACACTCACGCGTATACACACAGACACACACACACGCACACACACCCAACTCACCCTCACACACACTCACGCGTACACACACCCACTGCACCTTCACAAACACACGCACGCGTACACACACTCTCACACACCCTCGGCAACTACTCAATTACAAATTCACCCAATTACAGACAATTTACACACAGAAGGCAATAATAGGCTTGTAGCACGTTGCGCGAATCATTCGGATTTATCTGTTTGTTTTGAAATTCACTTGACTTTGAACAAACAATATAAATAATATGCAGTGCATGATAATGAATTAAGTAAATCGCAATATGATATTACTCGGCTGGATATTTTAGTCCAAGACAAGTCTGGTTTGATCCTTTACTATACATTATAATATTTTTCATTTTTCGAAGCATGACCTTGTTGATGTGACCTTTTCTCTACAATGAATTATAGACTGGTTGATACGAAAGATAGTACTAAGGGATATTAACCCGTTCTGTGCTGGGGGAGGCCTGGACGCCCCCCCCCCCCCCCCCCCCCCCCCCCCCCCCTCCCCCCCCCCCCCTCGACATTTTCGAGATTGCGCCGCAACCGTACGGAATTTTAAATTGTCGTTTCATGACTTTTTCCCCTCAAGTCTTACGCATATTTTGATACCATTTTCGTCGAAATGGGATATACCTGTAAGGTGTTACATAACAATTGGTATGCGCATGTCATCAGAAAGTGCTATGATAATTAGGGTGATCACACTGCCTGTGCAAACGGTCTGCCCGCGAACACACACACACAACAGCAGTCAGTTGGTAGAAATAGCAATTTTTGTAAATGTATTTAAAAAAAACTAAACACTATTTAAAATGTTATTTCACATATATTTCAAGCATACCTTTAACTACAATTCTGTGTAGTTTCATTGTTATAGGCATGTGTAGTAGTAGTAGTAGTAGTAGTAGTAGTATACTTTATTGAATAACTTGTTTAGCACAAGGCTAATCTGCCACAAGGTCCATGTGGAAAGTTATTTAATTAGAATATTGTCTTTTCAGCCATGTGTGACATGGCCCGCTGATTGCCCATTGACTCGCGCTGCTATTCTGCGTGGTGAAAAAAATGCACCTCAATGTATAAAACTCTCCTACAAAAATGAAATATCCTCATGTGTTTCACTCGTTGAATTAATTTGTTATTTACACTCAAGGTAGCCACAACTAAACTGGGATCACTAAAGTTTCTGCCACTCTGAAATTCAGTTTCTGTGGAATGTTATGTTGTTGTTGTGTGGTATCTCGGAAAATCGTCATAAATCCTCATAAATCGTCATAAATCCTAAAATCTGACATCTTTGAAAAAGGCAGATATACTGTGATATAGCTGAAATTCTACAAATTCTTATCATATAATCGGTTTTTCTGAATTATTTGTGAAACACATGAGGAAATAGCTGTGACGGTGATCCAAGTAATTTCCATCGCCATATTGTATTGGCATTGCAAAAATATTAGGAATTTAAGGTCAATATTTGGTGTAAATATGATCTATAAATATATGATTTAAAAAATGCCCCAAAATGAACAGTTTGACTTTCCTAATTTGCATAATGAGTGCGCGAATTTATAATTAGCTGAAATGACCTAATTTGCATATTTGATGAATATTCATGATTTTATTTTATTACAAATGAAATATATTTCCATACCTGTCTGATATACATAGGTTTCACTGATGTATCATGTTCGATTTTGATTTGATTACATATGCGCATATTAATTCGTTATTTTCACAACTTTTTTATATCTGCAGATTCGCAAAAATGGCAAAAAGGACTTATTATCTTAAAACGGTAATAGATATATGATTTTTTGTTGTTGTATTTTTTACCACAAGATGATATTTTAGTGTCTGATAATTTAATTATTATTTTTGTCCAAAAAGTGATGAAATAAGTTGTCAACTTTGTCGAATTTTTGCCAATTTGACCATTTCTCGCAGGTTTTTCGGTAATTTTGCGATATCAAAAAAATGGTATAAAATCACAACGCATTGACCGATTTCAATTATGTCTTTTGTTTTGTGAAGCTTTCATAAAGCTTGATCATTTGCAACCATCAAATAACTTGTGTTTGTTTGTAATTATTTTTGGTGTGCTATATCTACTATAATTGCATATATTCATGTACAAGCAGAAATGTGAAAACAGGTTTAGATGTATTTCTTCCTAAGTGGGAGATATGAATTGACTCAAATTGCCTTCATATGATTCTCAAAGTAACTTGATGTATTCCAGAACAAAAGAATATATAGAAATAAAACAATAGATATAATAAGAAATAAAAAAACAATAAAATACATAAGAAAATAAATATTTGAAGATCGCCTCAAATCGCATAAATTATCATTATTAATTACATCAAAGTAACTATTTTGTGTTAGAAAAGAAGTTTCATATGAACAATGAGTTTCAATCAACATTCAAAAAGTGGAGTCTGACAATTTTTCTAATGATTCTAGTTCCCTGTATATTTCCAGATTTGATATTCATGAATGCGTAATTTGCGTATTCATAATTTATGCATTTTCAAATATTATAAAAATAATGTAACCTCATGAATTTGAGATGAAGGAAACATTTATGCAATACATTTTCAATAATTTTCACAAGTCTACAGACAAATATGTAGAATTTAATTAATTAGGCTATAACGACAACAATTTGCATATTAGGAAAAAACTAATTATATCATCTTGTTCCTTACGTAAATATCTACAAACATGCAAATTTTCGTTTCATCGGACTTTCGACGGCCGAGATCATGAGGTGTTCAAAATAGCCCAGTGCAGTAAGGGTTAAGCGCATTCCTTATCTTTATTACACGCAGTGGTTAATGTATACATATCATAAATACAAATTTACCAGGGTAAATTATCACCAGTGTATCAATTTTCCTAAATTATAGTATTCGCATCATTCTTAAGCAAACAAAGCTGTCAACTCGGCATTCTCGAGTTATATGTTCATTATGTTCGGTCACCTCAATGCACAAATATGAGGATATCCGGGCATCGCATTGCCCAGAAATGTCATTTATCTACATGTTGCAAGTGAGTGAAGCAAAACGAGCTTGGTAAAATGTAATTTGGATAGAAAAGATATAATATCAATTCGGGCACCTCGCTGTCAAAGATGAGACTATTAGTGCACCTCCTTGCTCGAAATAATTACATTTTAAAATATTTACTTAAATCTTCTCGCGACACCCAAGAGTGCCGCGGCAACCCGGATGAAAAACGCTGTTTGAAATGAGCAATAATTCGCGGTGTAGCATGTGATCATTAATAGTCTTTGGTTTCCGGAGAACGGAGCTCTAAAAGAGCCAGAAAAATCTCGTTGATTATTTGGTCGGTAGGAAATTTTGTTTACCTTCTGAAGTCCACGTTACATTTGCTTGAACAGAAACAACACCTACATATACCTCACCTTTAAACATACTAGGTAGCTTTACCGCAGATGAGATGTCGAATTGCTTTTCGAAAAGGCAAGTTTACATAATAATAAACGAAAATATTGACGCTATGATTAGCGCTACGAGCATGACCAAAGACAAGAAACATGACATTAAAGATATCTTTGTTCAGGAGCTGCGACAGTTTGAAATAGCAGACTCCAATGACCATCCAGGGCAACCAGGTAATAAAGAAGAATATAGAGACAATAAGAACCATTCTGGTAGTCGTTCGGCCCATATCATTCGTCTTTCTCTCTGATCGTCCATTTGGAGGATGATTCGGGGCTTTTGACGGCCATGCAAGACCTACGCCTACAGCATTATTTGACTTCAGTCTTTTCCTCGACGCACTATGTCCAGACGCAGCAGTAGAGGCTATCTTGATGCCGTTGGATGGTGTATGTTGAGTATCGTCGTGTTCTAAATGGCCGTTACTTATTTCGGAGTCTACAAGTGTGTTTCTAAGTATATCATGCAAGGAGTTTTGTCTACAGGCAGGTGACATCCACGCACTCGTCGTAGCTTCAGATGAAGGTTGATACTCTTTGGATAGCCTACTTTGACTTGACAAACGTGCTGTCCCTGGTGGCTTTCCCGTTTTATCTGAACTCACCAATCCACTTACAGAAACTGATGTTGGCTTCGTCGGATTTGTTTTCGTACCCAAATTGGTATTATCATCTGCGTTTTTGTTAGGATCAACTCTAGATGCGATGACTGTCGCGTGTTGCTTCTGCTTTTCTGTCATGTTAGATGTGGTATGCGGTTTGCGACGTAAAAGGTCTGCATGAACCTTTGCCTGCCTGCGTAGGAATATAAAGATCTTGCAGTAGAGGGAAAGGGTTAGGAGCATGACGACAATAAAGACAGTAGGGTATAGCACTTGAGATAATGCTACGACCCAAAATCTACTTCTGGCATCACAAATGGCATTACTTAGCGGTGTGAGCTTCGTAGCTCTGACAGCTCGAATTTTCGGGGTCATCAAACAAAATCCGACTGAAATGCAAGATATTGACAAAATACCTGCACACTTTTTAGACAGTCGACATCTGAAAGGTCTGCAAGCGACCATATAACGGTCACAGCATATAGCTAGGGTCAGGAAGAGAGTGGCAAAGGCAGCCCCTTCATCCGCTATTTCAATGGTTATACAAAGGCCGTCATTTACTAGAGATGGAAATCCTACACGCAACATTGGTAATACTTTGAGGATACTTCCCTGATAGCAGAGACTGGTAAATATCACGTGATATTTACGTCGTGTACTACGTCTTTAAGACGACATAACACGACGTCAAAAAGACATGATTTTGCACCCGCGCACGTCGTCATGAGGACGTCATATTTTGACGTGATTTTTACGTCTTATTATTCAAAGAAAGACGTCTTTAAGACGTCAACTTGTACCTTAGGAAGACGTCGTATGGACGTCATTTTTACGTCTTACTAGTCAAAGAAAGACGTCTTTAAGACGTCAACTTGTACCATAGGAAGACGTCATATGGACGTCATATTAACGTCTTATAGTTAAAGAAAGACGTCTTTAAGACGTCAACTTGTACCATAGGAAGACGTCATATGGACGTCATATTAACGTCTTATAGTTAAAGAAAGACGTCTTTAAGACGACATAACACGACGTCAAAAAGACATGATTTTGCACCCGCGTACGTCGTCGTGAGGACGTCATATTTTGACGCGATTTGTACGTCTTATTAGTAAAAGGAAGACGTCTTTAAGACGTCAACGTGTACCATGGAAGACATCGTGAAGACGTCATATGGACGTCATATTTTGTAGTATAGACGTCGTAATTTGACGTTATATTTACGTCTTATTAGTCAAAGAAAGACATCTTTAAGACGTCAACTTGTACCATAGGAAAACGTCGTATGGACGTCATATTTTCTTTTTAGGTCGTATTGGTCCAAGAAAGACGTCGTACAGACGTCGTGTATACGTTGTATGGACATCAAACTTTGACGTGATATTTACATCTTACTGGTCATTTCGATGTACCTTTTATCCTTACATGATCTTTACGTCTTTTTTGTCCTCTAAATGACACCTATATGACCACCTGATCAAGGAAGAAAGTGTAAAAGTCACTTCATGAACACATTTTAAACATTCACACAGTAAAAACAAAGCAACAAATATTGCATCACATAATATATAGACATGCCAGACAGAAAGTAATTTTCATATTTTTAATGTACATGTATATGGTATGAAAATGGATAACAAAAATATAGAATACTTATTTGTATACCTTCTTCTTCTATCTAACTTGTCTTCTTTACATACAGAATCTTTCCATCACCATCCTGACACTTCTTCCAAAACATGCTGTATAAATACCTAGTATATTTCTGTCAGTCTCATAATTGATTTTAAGAAAGTTAACAGGCCATCACAAAGATATTTGTGTTGTTATAAATTGTGCTGCTTCATTTCAGATTTCATTCTGTTACAAGAAACTAAAACATAAATTGGCTTAACTTATAAGTCTTGCGGTTGTGAGAAGCAGGTTAGCAGCATGGAGACTAGGTAAAGCTACACTGATACCCGCAGTTGTTTAGAAGACAAGCAAACAGCAGACTGGGGAAGTTCCTCATATTCAGCAAAACAGCATAGTGGAAAGCTGGGCATTCATCAGTGCAGCTCTACCTCGTCTCCACGCTGCAAAACTGCTCCTCACAACCACCCCAAGACTTTAGTGCAGATAAAGACTATCACATAAAACAAAAGGTTGTTGGAAACAATTCCTGAACATGAAAGATAAAAAAATTACAAGGGGAATATCTAATTTTATGGCAAGAATTCAGTATAAAGTATACAACTATACAATCTAAATCACACACAAGAGAAAAATGGCACAAATGATAAACACATGGCTTAGCTAAGTTATTTCTTACACTCAAAAGGAACAAGTTGGCAGCAAGGGGAACAGGGAGAGCTTGACTGATACCTGCAGAGTTTTCTGATGATGTTTGCTTGCCTGTTGAAACCACGATGTTCACATTTGGCGATACAGCATATTGGAAAACTGTGCAGAAATCAGCTCAACTATACCTATTCTCTGTGCTAGAAACCTGCTTCTTACTGGCACATGACTTAAACACAAACAAGGCATTAGTGGCAACATTCATACTTATAAATATCATCAAAAAACATTTTGTTGCAAATACAGAAGCTGAAGTTCAAGTATAAAAATACAATTTCTATCAAAAAACATTCCCGCCAGTACGATTGGCTCTGTTGGGCAATTTCAAGGTGACTGTGCAATAATTATTCGGAAGATATTTCCAAGTTTAAGATAAAATAGCAAACATGCTTAAAAAGTTTAGCACAAAGAGATATATTCCATTGCTAATGTCACAACATTCATTTGGCAAGTTTATACTCCTGGGGGGAGTTTCACAAAAAAATTAAATTTAACTTAAATTTTTACAGCAAATTCAATATACATGTAGGTAAGCCATATTGTGCTTTCAAAACCACAGATACAATCCAAGAATTGTATACTTTTAATTACCAAAAAATTCTCAAACCACAAAGATATTTATGGTTTTCTTTGAAGGCGCCACTGTGTGTCACTCTTTAACACTTAATTCTCCCAACATATTTTTGAATTTTCCCCAACCGTTTTTCCCTGAAAATAAGATATAAAACAGGCCTTTAAAACTCTAAGGTATTAGAGCCAATTCTTTGCTTTGTGATGATTTACATTCACCTAAACTTTAATTAAATTATAATAATATAGTTGGCAGAATTAAGGAATCGATCAGATCAGAAATTTTGTTTTCAATTTATCATCAATAATGGTCTTTTTTCACTCAAACTTTCAGATTATTTTTAAGTGTACATATAGCATTGAAGGCAATACCTTTAATAGCACCATTTTCTCTCATCTGAACAATGTTACCAAGTCACTTTAAGGGTCGTTCAGACATGATTGCTGCAAAACAGTCAAAATCACATAGTTTTGTATGTTGACATAGAGTTCAATATGCTTTACATAGTGTAGATTATCAAAAAGAGCTCACTGAATACGCGCAGTCCAAAACATACAAAGACACGTACCGGTAGGTCCTTTGTTTCCATTCACTTTACACATAAAACCAAACTGCATCATTTTTTAAATTTGTTGGAGGTTCACGAACTTCACGTCTTAATTGCTTAATAATGGAATCGAATTGTATTGCATTTACCTCACTCAATTTTCTCTATTACCAACTTAGACCGGTTTGTTGGCTCATTCAGTAGAGTGTCCACCTCACAACCGGGAGGTCGTGGGTTCGAGCCCGGGCCGCGTCATACCAAAAGACGTTAAAAGACGGGAGTTGCTGCTACCTTGTTTGGCGTTCAACAATAAGGGATAGAGCAACGTCAATCTGGCGCTGCTCAGTGGGTTAGCTTTTGGGTAGAATCTCCTGCATTATGCACTGCTTTCAGATCCAGGGAACATAGACGCAAGGAATTCTAATGCATGAATAAAGCAAAAAAGAAAGGAATACAATTTAAGAAAAACTTTCACATATTTTAAAACTGGAATGTAAACAATGAATTCTGTCAGAAAAGCACTGCTTGGTAAGATTTATCAGAAATAATTTCTTATTGCTCACAAAACATAAAGTCAACACACCTTTGGATTTTAAACATTTGTGGGCAATGCAAAACGTGATTCACGATTTTGTTTGGTAAATTATCAATACAATTCTAGTTTCAGGGATGCCAGTTAGAATTGATCAGAGGGCCTGAAAAATCACCTAGAATGAATGAGCTAGCTTGTACACAAAAAACCTAAACTATGGTATGAAAATAACTTGCCAGGGCCTGAATTCAGGCTATTGCCTGAAAACTGGCATTCCTGTAGTTTGCTGAAGAGGGTTGAATGAAAGCTCCTTGACCTATGCTGAAGGGTAAAAAAAAACACTGTTTCAAACTCACAAAATATTGTCGGTTATTGCAACATACCTGCAGGTTTTAGTGATCTAAAATTAATTGAATTATAAATATATAATTGAAAATTAGGACAAATAAGCCTTTCAAATGAAATGATCCATTCTGTAGTGTCTAATTAGTCAGAGTCTCAGTGTCTGTCAGTGATCATGCATAATATGACAAATAAATGTACAAAAATAATACAATTACATGTACACATTTATTTACCGATAATGGCTTCAACTGTTTCAAGAGGCTGCTGATCCTTAGGGAACATCCACAAGGTTGCGAGAGAGTAGCATTTTCTGCATGGTTTCACATCAATATACTGAGGCCACAATGTGCTTTGAATCCACTGCTTTGACGAGATATGTTAACAAAGGATGCCTACAATTAATGAGAAAATAAATAAAGTTAAAACAAAATGAATGGTTGATAAATGTATGCATGTGCAACACATATACTACAAACTTCTTTGAACAGCCTGTGGGGAAAGAATTTTGTTTACCATTTACGGGTCTATTATTTCCAGATAAAGATTTCTGCATGTATACGGTAGCCTATAAGATAAATTTGCTGTCTAAAGACTATAGAAACGACTTGTTTAAAGTTACATGTATGTGACTGTGACACAAGACACTGCTTTATTCCTCTACGCATCGACACGCAATGCTCAATTTCCAGACATCTGGGCCCGGGCCGGTAGTCCACTTTCTCACAGGTTTCACTGCAAACCACTGCACATTACAAGTGCATACCGATGGTGGTTGCGGGCGGGCGCATGCCTGTGTGAAGTTATCTACTGTATAATGAGGAGGTAGATAACTTCACAAGACACACAGACTTACGTGCCCCCGCAACCCTCCATCGGTATGCACTTGTATTGTGCAGCGGTTTGCCGTGCAACCTGTGAGAAAGTGTATACTAATATCAATGTTTTTCCGAAAAATACTCCCTCCGAAATAAGAAAATTGACCAGAAACAGGTTAGAAACATAATGACTTTTAAATCATGACCGGCATTATTTGAATTAACATTTCATGAATATTTGCTTGATTTGGGGTATGTTTTAGATTTTTAGTACTATCTCCACGCCAGAGTTGAGGGTCACTGGTCAAAAAGTCTGGATATGATAGTACTAGATCTACACCCAGCAAACACAGAACGTTTTCAGAACGTTTTCAAAACGTTTTTTTTAGGTCCTGTACGTCTTCGTCCTAAATGAACGTTTTAAAAACGTTTATATAACATTAAAGTTTGGACTTCTCATTTACGTCAAAGTTTAGGTTTTTGAGAACGTTTAAAAAACGTTTTTTTGGACGTTACAAAATTAAACGTTTGGTATAGGACGTTTACAGAACGTTTGATATAGGACGTTTACAGAACGTTTGATATAGGACGTTTACAAAACGTTTGTGGACGTTACAAAATAAACGTTTTGTACATAACGTTCACAGAACGTTTTATATACGTCCAATTCAATAAATCAACTAAGATTTTTTTTTAAAACAAATACCAGAATTAAGCATCATATTTTGTCTACACGTCCAACTACTAAGGATAAATAAAAACAAATGAAAACAGATCACTAAAATACTGTAGGCGATTTCTTGAATTGAAATGAAAACGAGATTTGTTTGTTTTTATCATATAAATGCATACACAATTCATAAACAAAAATACACAAGCAAAACATATTTTTATACATTTTACATACTCAATTTTATTACCGGTAATTTCAAATCATTTATCTTACATCTTTACACAACAACGAACGAGGCCGCCGCCGTCGAGGATTGATCGATGACGTCAGCGCTAGCCGTGCCCGGCTGCGTTATTGCCCGGCTAGCTAGCTAGCCGGCCATGTGCGTGAAAATTACATTGAGAATTTTCCCATTGAATACCGTGTGTGCCTTTGCAAGAGCTATCAAGAAATCCTGAACTCTTACCTAATTTGTGAGACTGCAACACCAATGTAAGTGATATTTTACCATTTTGATATCTGTTAGGTGTTTAAATGTTGTTTGAGTGAATTCGAGACGTGTAAAATGTGGGAAAACATTTAAATGAGTATCGGCTTGTGTCGTGACATGTCTGCATGTAACTCCGGGAAGCTCCGACACCGGCGCGCAGCGTCGGCGCGCCGGTGTTGGAGCTTCCCGGAGTTAGTCCTGCATGCTGCATTCATGCATTAGCGATAATAACGTGCATGAAAATTTACTTTTAACCAACATGTGAGTGTGAATGCAATGTGATACATGCCAAACAAAAAAGGCGTATGTTAACCAGACGCGTTACTGTTATTGTTGATTGTTGTATGATTGAATCCAGAATGATGTGAATTAACCCAACTTTCACCTAACAGTAACACATTAATACATGTCATGTAGCAGAAAGAGTTACTTAAAATCACTGAAAGAACTTGAATTTATTTCTGATATGGTAAAGGTCTACATGTACATTGTAACTGTAAGTTAGTCTAGTAGATCTATGACCGAGTGACTTAAAGTCTTCAGTGAAGATGGCCATGTGTTTTGGACTCCCCCACACGTATCCGCACCGCTGGTATTTAGTGGCCATTTTGCCCACTAAATTTCACATTTCCAAACGTGAATACAGCCACACATTTGCACGGGAGTCAAAATCAGGGGGGGGGGGAGGGTCTGCCTATCATTTGATAGGCAGACCCCCTTTTTTGTTTGTTCATTTGAAAGGGGCTCGGGCGCAAGCTGGGGCGTGTTTAATAGAATTATCAAATAAAAAAATAATTAAATAAATAAAAAAATAAATAAAAAGGGGAGAGGGGGGCTTTGCCCCACGACCCCCCCCACCCCCCCCCCCCCCCCCTGCAGGGTCCGCTTATGTCCGTGTTATATAGAATTATCAAATTAAAAAAAATAATAAAATAAATAATAATAGGGGGAGGGGGCTTGCGCCCCAGCCCCCCTATCAAAATGAACAAAAAAAGGGGGGGGGGGGGGTGGTCTGCCTATGTCCGTGTTGAATTGAAATTGAACAAGAAAACAAAATAAGAAAAACAAAATAAAGACTTTAGAAAAAATGTTTAAGTGGATTTTTTTTTTTTTTTTACCCCTTTCATCCAATTTTGATGAAATTAATAGTGTTCTTGTTAAATTTTACTCTACTTTACATAACATCCCAATTTCAGCCTGGAGTACCACTTTAAGTGCTAACTTAACCCTAATAGCACCTGGGGGGGCCATAATGGCCCCCCCCCCCCCTCGAGATTGTTCGTGACCATTCCGCCGCGCAATTTTTTTTTGACCGCGCTGCTCGCTGACTTTTTACTTTCAAGTCTTGCGCATCTTTTGACACCATTTTCGCGAAAATCAGGAATACCGTTATGATGCTGCACGGCCTTTTATACACGCTCGTCCAAACGAAAATGGCTCAAAAACGTGATTTTGTGTACAAACTCAATGCAAATTGAGTTTTCTCACCTTATTCATAAAGATATGATTATTTTCACTTTCTTTAGCTGAAATTAATTTATTATAGCACAATTATGCTTCAAAATAGTTCTATGATAAATTTTACGAAAAAAAACACAACAAAAACAAAGGTGGTAGCAAGGTCTGAAATACCCCGGTGCTATTAGGGTTAAGAGAGTTTTCTGAATACCACCCCTGCTGATAAACACAACGAATCACCAGCATAAAGAATTTTGTTAGCATTTTTGGCCTGGACATTGTCAATCTCTAGGTGTGCATCAACATACGCTACTTGTATGAGTACAGTAGACCACTGCCTTTGTTGTCGAGTGCTGCGCTGCAATTGAATTGATATGCTAGAAGGATGCTAGATGATGTTTTAACCCTAATAGCACCTGGGGGAGGGAGGGGGGGGGGGCATAATGTACCAATTCATCAAAATTGAAAATTAACATGTTGAACTCAAAATGAATTCATAAAGCTTGAACATTTTTCAAAAATTCTTTTCTTGCTTGATATTTTTCTAATGTCTGTGATGTTTTTTCCAGATATGGAGTGTGACCCTGAGCCACTTCGCAGAAGCCCGAGAAAGGCAGATAAGTCGAAGACTAAGGAACTTCCTCTCCCCAAATTGTCAACAACATCCATGATGGCCAGATTTGTCCCCTTAAGCCCGACGGGCCCAATCCAGAGGGGATCATCTCCATCTACAACTACATTCCCCCTCTCCTTCGACTTCTCGCCAAAGCCAGCCGCCGACACCAAAAGCTAGAACCTTGGACAGTAAGTATTTACGTAGAGAATTTCACAAACAAAATATCTCTTCTCAAGAACTTAATAGTATATTTCATAGGAGGTCAATTGATTAGATTTTGGAGTACAGCATATTTAAACTACAAACAAAATTTACTATTTTTTTACCAAGATGCTACACTGATATAAGAGAGAGAGGTTGTCAATATAAATACAACATCAAAAGTAAGTTCCCCCCTAAAGAGCCCCATCAAATCTTCCAGTGGAAAAATCAAGAAAAAAAACGTAATTTTTTGTTCATGTTGTGATCATTCAGCCGTTAAGTCACGGATGTCACTAATTTTCGAGAATCTGCTTCCTAACAACCCTAGCTATATCCAATGCTTGGTTTCAACTTGAATAATTTGTTATACTCGAAGATTTGATGGGGTTCTTTAGGGGGGAAACTTTCTTTTGATGTGTTTAATTTTGATTTATTTTTTATCAAAAAAGCAGGGGTATATTTTTCTGCAAAATTGCTTTCAGATTCTTTCTGTATGTGTTGCATTGTCTGATGCTTTGTACAAGTATTGTCATTGCAGCTTGGTGATGTATTCCTGAAATGCGATAGTTGAAAAGCTGTCGTACATATCAGTCACACTAAAATTACATACTCTTCTTAGCTACCAAAATGACCTAATTTGTTAATGTATTTTTTTTTACTCCTTTTGTTTTCCTAGACAATTTTCAACAGCAGGTACTTCAAAAACTTCAGAAGCTGGAAGATGTCCAGGCCCAGATAGTGGAGACGCTGGCAAACCTGGTTGCCAAATCATCAGTGAGTTTACGGGCAGGTCCTGCCGACCTGCAGGAGCCCTTTGCGGAACCGCTCAAGACAGGGAGTGAATTCGACTTGCTCGAAATGAGACTCGTAGAGTCTGATTTTAAGAAGAGAATGGTAAGTTTAAAAATACTTGCATACTAATTTGGCATTATTTGATCATCCATTCAAATGACTTTGTTTTTCCTTTTTGTACAGGTTTAATTATCTAAACCTGAAATATCCTGAGTTTCTGATTTATACATGCCTTGATTACTTTATAGCCATGTTTAAAAAAAAAAAGTGAAAGCCTGTGAATTTTGCAAATGATAAATTAATATTTACCGCATCAGGGTGAAAGTTTTAGCGGAGAAACATTCATAATAATGTCTGGAAATGAGACGGTTGGCTCCTATTTATGTGAGAATCTACGGCATTGTAATTGATAATGGTTCTTTTATTTTCAGATCAACTACCTGAGTCTAGTCGGCGGGGGCAATATATACCCAAACAAGTCGGCGTATCATGAAAAAGCTGGGGTCAAATAATCTTTGGTTCAGATTTCAACGTGAATGGGAGGAAGGGGAAGCGTGGTCTGAAGTCAACAAGATTTGTTCCCGTCATTGTCAGTAAGTAATCAATTAGTATATGATTAGCCAATTTCAATTTTATTTTATATGTTTCTGGATTCACCCGATGAGTTACAATGATTGGTGATCAATTGGACATTAATGGTCTCTAGCAACCTTGCTGCCTTTGAAGTCGCATAATAGCATTGTTTTCTGCTTGTAAGGTAGCTGTTGAATTTGGCCTCTAAGGGAGTAGTTATGTTTTATGCCCATCTGAACAAGGAATTACTTATGTGAGAGTGTGCAGATGTGTATCCATGTATTTCTTCATACAAAAATGCCCATTTTTGCAAAACAAAAAAAAAGGGGTGGGCCATAACATGGGAACCGACATACCATTTTCCCCTAATACATTTGAGAGGAGTGTAATGATATTGATTGTCCGAATTGCCATGGAATGACCCATTTGTCATTTAAGGTGTGTAATCTGTATCGTCTTATTTTAATGTGTCATCAAAAATAATTTTAATATAATGATCCATGGCGTCTGCACTTACGTCTTTCAGGAGCCTGCATGAAGACCGACCAGGGCGCCAAAGAGATTGAGATTGAAGAAGTCGTAGGGGGACTTTCTCAAGCGAACCCCATTTCTTCCAGGAGGAAAGAAATGGAAGGTAAATTCCTTTTACTTTTGTTTGTGTTTTTATTTTTTATTTTTTTATTTTTTTCTCTTTATATTATGTGGATTTCTATCAAAAATACAAAAATATGTTGCAAGAGAATATCAGATCAATTTACTATTTCAAAGGGCATTCAGCCTTTTTTGACCAATTTTTGTTTGGACATTAAAAAAATGTGTATTTCAAAGTTATCTTTTGATTGAATGAGTGAAAATTCTGGTGTTACGTGTATGTTCCCTTTTAAAGGGATAGACCCAATATCTGTAAAACAATATTGTACATGAAGCACATCATTAGTCCAGTTTTGCCCTTGTTGATAGGGGTGGCCGGATTCACCTCACTGCCACCCTAGCTTATCCAGACGTCAGTTTTTAGGCATTGGTCTCGAGACTTAATATTTTGTGGACAGGCAATAATATTTACTTATGTGCAGCCTCTTCAGATATAATTTTGGTTCATAATTTACATTATGCCAGTTTGTCACCAAATGAGCTTGTATAGGCGCTGTTTTTTAGGGAGGGGGAACATCATGCCCCCTAGTTTTTTTTATGGTTTAGTTGAAATGAACATTTAATTTATAAATAAAGGTTGTTTGCTCTGATTTGCAGAAACCTGATACCGATGGGGCTAGAGTTCCAGCTGTCGCTGCCGAAGATGTTGCCAAAGATGTTGCTGCTGTTGCAGATGCCACTGAAGACGAGGAGGAGGGTGTCATGGAGAATTAAAAAGGATAAACGCTGATGACATCTGTTCTCGATTCGCTATGTAGTTACATACTGGCTTCTGATAAAACTCATTTATAGAACAAATCTGGACCTAACTACAAAATCTTTGGTGGATCAAAAGGACAATATATTAAATGGTATTTGAGACATATACAGTTCTCATAAAGGTTTTACCGGAGGTCAATCACACCAATTATGCCAAGTTTTCTTTGTCATTTAGTTGGTACATGTTTTCAGTATGAATTAACAACATCTTTCAGGAATCAAAGAGGAAATTACAGGTTCTATAAATCACTCAAGTTACTTTTTGTTGAGTGTGCTGTAACCAAAATGCTACATATGTGCTGCCAAATTCTTAACACTAGATATATTTATAGTCTTGCCTTTTCTCTAAATAGCCCGGTAGATTTGAGTTTTCATACTTGCCAGTTATATGACATATTTTCAACTTGTATCTCATTAATGTAAATAACTATGTGTTGATTATGATGGATTTTGTTTTTTCATGGAAGATGAAAGTTCTAATGCTGGCTTCTGATAAAACTCGTTTATAGCACAAATCTGGACCCGACTACAAAATCTGTGTGGGATCAAGAGGACGATATAGTAAATGGTAAAACTATACAGTTCTCGTTAAGGTTTTACCAGAGGTCAATCACACCAATTATGCCAAGTTTTCTTTGTCATTTAGTTGGTACATGTTTTCAGTACAAATTAACAACATATTTCAGGAATCAAAGAGGAAATTACGGGTTCCGTAAATCACTTGAGTTACTTTTGTTGAGTATGCTGTAACCAAAAATGCTATGCGTGTGCTGCCAAATTCATGACACTAGATATATTTATAGTCTTGCCTTTCCTATGTATAGATTGGTAAATTTAAGTTTTCATACTTGCCAGTTATATGACATATCTTCAAATTGTATCTCATTAATGTAAATAATTATGTGTTGATTGTTACTATGTTATATGATGGATTTTGTATTTCATGGAAGATGAAAGTTCTAATGCTGGCTTCTGATAAAACTCGTTTATAGCACAAATCTGGACCTGACTACAACATCTGTTGGGGATCAAAAGGACAATATAGTAAATGGTAATACTATACAGTTCTCGTTAAGGTTTTACCAGAGGTCAATCACACCAATTATGCCCAGTTTTTTTTTGTCATTTAGTTGGTACATGTTTTCGGTACGAATTAACAACATCTTTTCAGGAATCAAAGAAATTACTCAAGTTACTTTTGTTGAGTATGCTGTAACCAAAAATGCAATATGTGTGCTGCCAATTTTTTTACACTAGATATATTCATAGACTTGCCTTTTTTATTAATAGATTGGTAATATTGAGTATTCATACTTGCCACTTACTATAATGACATATCGTCATCTTGTACATTTTTTTCTTGTAAATAACCATTGTATCTGTGGTTTCAAATAGACCATCCCAACCAAATTTCTGTTGGCTGTTTATAATCTTATTTAAGTCTATTTTACGCCAATTTTTCAACCGTATTTCTCTAGATTTTCTCCTTGTGATATCACTTGTCTATCACCAGCCTGAAATAGACGTCTATTGGATGTTCGTATACCACATGGTGTTATGAAAACTTTCAGTTGTGAATACTTTATCACCACGGAAACCTACAGAGAACATTGTATCTTTTTTATAAGTAACCTTGAAATACATGTACTATTATTACCAAGTCTTTGAACATTTATTTATGTTTGATAATAAAATCCTGAAATCGATCAAATGTGTGACCCAGTATTTATTTCATATACCATTTGTATTTGTTGAACATTCTTAACACTTTTGCAGGACGTTCTTAAATGTTTGTTGCGCATTCTTTCAACGCCCGAGACATTTTCAGACATTCTATAAAGGTTTTCTGAACAATCTCCTAAAACGTTTTATGAACGTTTTAGACGTGTTTTAAAAGGTTTTTTAAACGTTCTTAAAACGTTTGTAGACCATTTGGACGTTTAGAAAACGTTCTATAAACGTTCCAGACGTGTTTTAAACGTTTGTAGAACATTTGGACGTTTAGAAAACGTTTTATAAACGTTCCAGACGTGTTTTAAAAAGGTTTTCTAGACGTTCTTAAAACGTTTGTAGAACATTTGGACGTTTAGAAAACGTTTTATAAACGTTCCAGACGTGTTTTAAAAGGTTTTCTAGACGTTCTTAAAACGTTTGTAGTGCATTTTAACGTTTTAAAAACGTTTTAAGAACGTTCCAAACGTTTTTAACAACGTCAACAATATATTTAGAACGTTTTCAAAAGGTTTTTGGGACTTTTCGAATGTCTGAAAGGTTTTTAAAGGTTTTTTTTTGGTTCTTTTAACGTTTAAAACACGTTTTTAAAACGTCCAATAAAACGTTTTAAATACGTCGAAAACCTACCACATTTTGACGTCCAAAAAACGTTTTCACAAAACGTCCAAAAACCAACTTGGAACGTTTTTAGAACGTTCAGGAAACGTCCAATTGTTAGTTGGGCAGTATTGCTTGGAATGCGCGTGACTGCATGTATTATCCGTCTTTTGGTGTGACAGTCTACTCTTATCTTAGCACTGCAGTAGTCAGACAGTGCCAAAACTTTCATCAGTTAGCTTCTCTTATTTTTCTGCTTTCTTTTACTTTTAGTTTTAGAGCAGTTGCATATTCGAGTTAGATTTCCCTTTAAAGCCACGTAGCCCATGTGTAGGCAAATGAGTAAACATTTTTGCTTTAGTTTAAAAGATGCCCCATGCATCCCATCAAGACCCTACATAAAAATACATAGATGGGATCATACATTTCAAATCTTGTCAGCAGGTCAGGTGTTGCAAGTCCGAGCTCACTACTAGTATCACTGACATCAGATCATACATTTCAGAACGAAAACAGAGACTATAGATTTATGTACATTTTGTAAATAAATTCTTCTAGGACTTACCCATACTGTATATTTGCAGGGGAAAACAAGAGTATTCAGGAGGATGATACGGCACTCGGTCAGCAATGTAGGCAACGGCTATTACATATACTGTATGTAGGCCTATCATACGCCTTGCATTGAGTATACAGTACACACACACACGTACGTACACTACCGTTTGAAATAGCGAGATAGTCTTGGTCGATATTGCAGACCTTGGTGCATATTAAGATGGTGCATAATCTGTAAAGTGGTGACATTTGAGGGGGGGGGGGGGGGGGAATTGTTCCCCCATTTTCAATTCTGATAATTGCCCTATTTACTTTGACTTCTGCCCCATATTAGATCCTACCTTATATTGGTTTTTACTGTCGTATTGACGTCGTAATGACGTCGTCAATACGACAACAATTATCTTGGAATAAATAGTCTTTAAAAGAGGTCATAATGAAGTCGTAATGACGTCGTCAATACGACAACAATTATATTGGAAAAAATAGTCTTTTAAAGACGTCGTTATGACGTAGTCGATACGACAAAAATTATCTTGGACAAATTAGTCTTTTAAAGATGTCGTTATGACGTCGTCGATACGACAAAAATTATCTGGGACAAAATTGTCTTTTAAAGAGGTCATAATGACGTCGTTATCACGTCGTCAATACGACAACATTACATTGGAAAAAAAATTAGTCTTTTAAAGACGTCATAATGACGTCGTCAATACGACAAAAATTAGCTTGGAAAAAATAGTCTTCAAAAAGAGGTCATAATGACGTCGTAATGACGTCGCCAATATCACAACATTTTCTTTGAAATATAGTCTTAAAAAGACGTCAAAATGACGTCTTTATGATGTCGTTAATACGACAAAAATTATCTTGGAAAAAATAGTCTTTTAAAGACGTCATAGTGACGTCGTCGATAAGACAAAATTTATCTTAGAAAAATAAGTCTTTTAAAAGACGTCAAAATGATGTCTTTATGACGTCGTTAATACGACAAAAAATTATCTAGGAAAAAACAGGTTATTAAAGACGTCATAATGACGTCGTAATGACGTCGTTAATACGACAAAAACTATCTTGAACAAAATAGTCTTTTAAAGACGTCATAATGACGTCGTCGATAAGACAAAATATATCTTGAAAAAATAAGTCTTTTAAAGACGTCATTATGACGTCGTTTTGACGTCGTCAATAAGACAAAAATCATATTGCAAACAATAAGTCTTTTAAAGACGTCATAATGACGTCTTAATTACGTCGTCCATACGACGTACGACGTGTTTACCACTTTACGACCAATTTATGACGTCTTTAAGACGTCAGTCTGCTATCAGGGTTGCCGTAAAGTCTGTAGACGCTAAAGCCAATATTAAGTGGTCTGTGCTTGTACGACGCTTCTTCTTGAGGTAAACGGCTAGGATGAAAGCATTACCAAAAATTCCAACGAAAAAGAAAATAAAGAGAAAAACAAGTTGAAATATATCCGTCGCAGTAATACCAAGATCAATATCCTTCGGAAAATTCGAAGAGTTTCCTTCCATTTTGTCGTAGATTATTATAGTCGTATAGTCTATCATGGAAAATATTCTACCCGCATCATTTTAGTCCGGTCACCAGGCTGTGAGATGATTTTTAACTTTGATCGAAAACACTTCTAAGTAGAAACTTTTCCGTCCTGTTTTCTCACTGGCTAGGACTTCACTAAAGAATGTGCATATTTGAAACCTAGTTCGAAAAAAAGCATTTGTGCGTCGAGAGGGTTGAAAAAGGGCTAAACTTAAAAGCCTCTGTAAATCGTTTGTCAGATTGAGCCAGCGGAAAGTCAATTTAAACCACCTTGCAATATCCATATTTTCGAGACTGACTTTATGTTGGAACATGAAGTGACATTTGCATAGTATTACTTCTTCTCATGTTGACACAAGCAGAGAGATTCAAGTGTCAATTGACACCTAATCGTGACAAAATCCTGAAACGCGTTGGTTCTGCATATTGGTTCATCAAAATACTATTTTGATATTCACGTCAATCATGACAGTTGAGCCGATTCGTGTATATTATACAAATATTGCATGCTCCAGTGTTAACAAAATATGTGAACCGACAAATTCAGAATTTACCGACCGAAGTTATGATTTCGGCAGAGCATATTTACTGTCAAAGGTAAACATGC